>JASAMV010004599.1:0-34411 GCA_030248065.1 Rhynchonema sp. JSB1_4
ATCTGTTTGTGGAGTTTGCTGTTGGTTTCGTGTCGTGCTCCCAAGAAATGAATGTACAGTAACCCACACAAATTCCATTTCGAGTGTCACACACTCTTCTCGGACGCGTTTTATTGCAAAAAATTGTCGATTTTTGTGTAATTAAACGAGTCTTGCTCACGTTTGTGTTTCACCAAAGAACGGTTTGTTCGACCTTGTTAAGCTTGACATTCTTTTGACATAAGAGAGTGTCACGTTTCCCAATTGTTGTGAAGGACGCGTCATGAATAAAAACTGACAGTTTGTCTGACATGAAAACGCGCGTATGCATGAGCATTATTCTGTTTTGGTTTGTCCTTGAAAAGTTATCCAACTTCGCAGGATAGTAATATTGGGCCGTATCAACTTTGCTGGCAAGGACTTGGCATGGATTTGGCACATTTTGGTTGAGCTGTATTTTGTGACGGAGTTGGCGCACTAATTTGGCCAGCGTAAAAGTTGTTCATGTGGTACAGGGGAACAATTTTTACGCATGCCCGCAAAGTTGGTACGGCTCATTATGTACCGTTACAAAGCGTCTGACCTTTGTGAGTATGACTACATGAAAGTTGCCAATTTTGGGTGACTGATCGCTCTAGTTATTTGTATATTGTTGCTCTTTGTTTTTTTTACAAAAGATTTTTCACGCGCGACGCAATTTTTTCAATTATCTTCTGTCTCTCTCAAGAGGTTCTAGATACTGTAAGTAGACGATTTTCTTGTCGTTGTAGTTACTGTGATGGGCTCGGTTTTTCTCTGAAACGGCATTGTATATTTTTTACTTTTTATTATGAGTTCTCCTTTATTGTTACAAGTAATGTTACAGTATATTTGACCACTACTTGAGGATTCAAAGTTGCACGTGCGGAGAACCACATTGGATCTGTGCGAGTTATATTTATTTGTTCAGATCTCAATATCGTGTTTCGTTCCGTGTTTCGTTTCAAAATTTTCAACGCTGGAGGCTAGTTTTCGACCGTGATTTGATTAATTTATCTTATTTGGAAAGTTGTCAATCTGCTTCTATATAGCTATTGGTTCCTGATCTGATCACGTGTGACTAATGCGCTCTGGGCGGTGTCCTGTCCGGTTCAAATCATCATAACTTAGTCTGCTTTTGGGTAAGGTGTTCACAATAATTTGTTCGAAATTCAATTCTGAGGAAGTTTTCAATCTACGTTGACTGTAGAAAAGCATTCCATTTAATGGTTTGGTCCCATTTTTTTCAATGTACGTACATTGCTTAATCAATCGTTCGTAACACAACAATGGAGGTCCACCTTGTGGTTACATATACTACAATCATCAGTCAGCCAGACAGTGTCTGACTCAAATTAACACGGTTTTTTAAACTTTATTTCCTTGACAAATCAGACAAGCAAAGCAATATCACATCGATAATTAATCTAATTACAATCAATGAAGGATAAGGATCGCAAAAATAATGTAAACAATTCATTCAGCCGTCCCGTAAGACGATGTCATTTCAAGGAGCACGTCAGACTGATGGCTGCTGACTCGGACTTCAGGTTCTCCGAAGAATATGAGGCGTGTTTTCTTCTTTTTTTGTTGATTTGTTCTCTTTTTAATTGTGTCTTGGAAGAACATTTGTGCACAGGGTGGCAGTGCATTCAGACGAGTTTTTTTCGGGATTTTCCTGCGTAATTTTTTCGATGTTTTTCGGGGTTTTCGACGGCCACCTCTGCTTTCGGTGCACCAGGACATCGTCAGTGCGAATGCACCAGATGGCCACATGATCCCAACACAACGTCACGCCGATGGTCTCGAATACCCCGCGAAACCTAGTCGTACACAGGACTCCAAATTAATTTTTTCAATAATTTGCTAAATACAACAGTCACACAATGCTCTCGCATCCCTCCCACATGATATGATACAATTGATTGTCACAATAGTGCAGACAATTAGCGGGGCCAGATTCAAGAGTCAACTGTTTGCCACCGAAAACGCAGCTGCGACAAAAGTGTGGTGTACTGTACTTCCTGACAAGTTTGCGCATACTAGTTCATGAAACATCAACTACCATTACACAATGTACAGGAACTCAAACTGGTCGGCCGAGGTCAGCCGTGTGTGGCTGCGGATCTGCCGTGCAATCGGGTCAAGAATCGATTCACCAACATTCTGCCGTTCGATCACAGTCGTGTCAAACTGATCTCAATTGATGATGAGGACGGAACTGACTACATCAATGCCAATTATATTCCGGTCGGTTTGATCTTTTTGTGCTCATGTTTATATTTCTGTAAGTTTATCTCTTTCTTTGTAGTCTCCACACCCTCTCTTAACAGTGACAGGATCGGGATCTGTGGTTTTTGATGACTGTTTATCACCAGTGCTGTGGCTACTTCTGAAGGGGAGATACTGTACCTTGAGGCCAAAAACGGCCATACCGGGGTGGGGTACTGTACCCAGGATTTTTTTTTGGGGGGGGGGGGGGTCTTTAGGGAGACATACTGTACCACACTAGTCTCATGGGAATTCGGGTTAAAATGGGCATAAGTCGCGCGAAGTGCGCAAGTTTTTGTACTTTTGGTGGTCGATTTTAAACCAATTTGAACCAAAAAGGGTACTTTTGTGGTCAAATTTTTGAAAAATTTGGGGAGATACCGTACCAGAGAGGGAGAGATACCGTACCTGAGCGCGGGGGCTACATACCGTACCGGCGAGGGTCAGTCGTGGAGATACTGTATGTACCTTTAGGGGAGCCAGCCACCGCACTGTTTATCACTGAGTATCAATGATCATTCACTGATCTTCACTCCCTATGTGCAGTTGTGGCCAGGTGCAGGTTAATGGTCGGACTGAAGTAGCGTTCAAAAATGTTCACCATACAGACAGTTTAGTTTTAGAAGGTCATCACATAATCAAGAGTGTAAAGTGTATTTTTGTCGGATTCGCTTGTTTTGTACTTCGCAGGTGGTACGGTGCAGTCAGCTTGTTTTCCGTAGAACGGACAGGTTTTTCCTTTGTGGAGCAGGAATACCGGTGAATCATATCTGAGATATGCAACTCTACAGAGACAGATAACTGAAGAGTTACTTTATTTGCAAAAAACAGTCGGATAAAATAACACGATGATAAATTATACACAACCGTAAGAACGTGCACAGCATTTATATGATGTCATATCGTCAGAGTAATGTGAACGAGAGTATGTGTAAGCACACTCATCTCCTAACGTCCCGATCACTGGATCAGTTTGGTAACATACAGTAATCGATCGATCAACCAATGCCCAATCCATCAATCAATAGCGATCATAACCCGAATCTGAACAGTGACGTAAACGCCAACAGTGCACCAACAAAGTCAATATCATCACCCATTCTGCCCCCTTCATCCAATATATTCGCCGTGTCCAAGTCTGCGACCGAATCATAGAACGTGTCGTCTTGCAACATCAGGTGCTGGTCTGAGTCGAAACTCGCCCGTGCCATTCGAACTAGTTCGTCGTTGAACGTTTGCTGTTGGGTGTGACTGCTGGCAGATGTTTCACTGTCGGTACTTGTTGAGCTGGTTGATGCATCATCATCCACAGTCCTGTCGCTACCAACGACGATATGTGATGTTGAGTGACTGTTTTGGCGCATGTGATCATTGAGAATGTGATTCGTGATCAACAGTGACGTTCTAGTGCTGAATGTAGTTGAAGCAGGTTCCTGTCTGGAACCGGTTCCTGATTCAGGCTCTGTCGACTCTGCACTCGTCTCCGACCGGGACCTGTTGACACTACCACTACTTGATGATGTATCATTTTGAGCATTGCTTGCTGCCAGTCGTTGTAGTCGTCGGGCGCGACTATGGCGTTCGGTGGATTCCTGCAGTATAAATGGATCATTGTGAAACATTAGATTAGGCCTTGCGGTATAAGGGGACACCTCCATCCAAAGTGAGAAATGGGAAATCCAGCAGGATATTGTTATTATGGGCTTAACCTAATCTTACGACGCAGCACGATATACATATAGGTACATATCTGCGTGTTTGTAGCGACCCTGTCCATGTATTCATTGTTTGCGCTCATTTGAGACTGCACGTTGATTCTAAAGTTGTCGATGCTTGACTTTGCACGTGTGGTGTGCCGAAACCACTAGTTGGGCACGCGCCCAATGTGTGTTTCGGCCGCATGCGCTGACTGGAGTCAACGACAATAGAATTAGTCTCGCCATGATGTGTCCATTAAAAATGCAACATAATGCACCTGTCTCGGCCGACAGACGCAGTTTGCCGATGACGAAGTCCCCGTACCTGGCATGATGATGTTGCCTGCCTAACACCCAACTGCTATTCTTGGTGGCTTTTATTATCGATGGAAATTCTTTCACGAGATAATTAGGCACGTATCTCTGGAGTATGATTTGCAGCGCAACCAGCACGCAGTGCTTGGTGATCGATTTTGCCCGGTTCGTTCCGATCTTTGTCTCGTTTCACATCAAATGATACGCCCGAGATAGTCTGTGGTAGTTAATCTTGACCAGACTAAAAGTTGTTCACAGACAGGTTATCAACGCTGACGCGGTCGAGCCTGGTGGCGTCAGTAAACCGCAAAGCTTCGGAAATGCAAAAGTGACGTGATGAAGACCCTACAAGATTACCCTTACTCCCACACACAGACCTGTATTTCCTCCTCGCAATAGAGGTTGATAACGAGCAGCACAGCGACGAATTTGATCCACATGCCGCACAGTTTGATTGTGTCCACCAGAATGGTCAACATGCCACTGCGACCGATCACGGCCGATTCCGATAGCCAACCGGGACCCATTCGACTAGATTGTGTGCGTGCGATTCTTTGGGATTGGCTCGTCTGGAATGTCGATGGTTTTCAGTCCCCACAAGTTAGGTATTGAGCTCTGTGGCACAAATCAAGTAACTTCCTGGTTGTGAAACTCCAAGCTAATGCAATTATTTTATAATATGCACAGTCTGGACACGAAAATAAAATAAATCATTTAGTTCGGTTAGCACTTCGTGCTTGTTATCTCGTCACAACGATTGGGATGATGGGATACTAGGCTGATTTCTATCATGATAGCCAGCAAATAGGAAAACAAGACTGAAAAGGGCCGCCTGATAATATAATAAGCAAGAATTATCGAATGTGGATTACATTTGAGCCAGACGAAGTAACCACGTGTCAAGCTACACGGATCTAGTGAACTGCCCCTGAGTTGGGTAGCTGCATTTTGCCGCGAGCAACAACGCAACCACGTTGTGCTGTGGCCAGAAGGGCAAGTTGCAGCGCTGGCTGCTTGCTGTAACTTGCACATGTATAGTCCAGCCACGAACTCATGAGGAGACGATTAATTGAAAGTGCGGAGCCAGGACGAACAGGTCCACGTCCGAAAGAAAAAAAGAGAAAACAAACGCAGAAAACCGAAACACCCTCCGCAGGTCCCAAGCCCCCCAAACCCCAGCGCTGACGCCGCGCCCCACGCGGCGGCAAGAAGGACGCCGCAGCACCGCACCTCCCCCCCTCCCCCGCCTACCTCTTCCGACGCGAAACCGGAACGCATCCAAGCAACCCAAAACAAAGCAAGCAGAGGCAGAGGCACACACTGTCATGTCGCTCTGCGTTGCCATACAACCAGCGCACATTGTGACGCTCGCTATGTGTTTTCTGAGCAGTGGTTAATCGATAAAATGTGCGCTCGCTTGCTGGATGCACGTCAGTACATTCGCGCTTTGTATGAACGCTATGCGCTGTTTGGTACGTTAGTTAGCATCATCGGACAGGTTTACGCCCATGCATGTTAGCAAATAAAGCTCGGTAGTTATACCAACATTTTTAAAGGCAATACGGTAGGCGTGTTTAGAAAAATGATACTAAAATATGTGACCATAAACTCAGAAGTTCCGTTTGGTGTTGCTGTACTACTGGTTATGAAATTTCGGGCTTCACTTCGCTAAATAAACAGGTTGATGCACAAACTACATACGAGAGGTCGGTTTTCAGGGTACATGGTTCAATAAATGAAACAGAAAGAAAACCTAGACAAGACATTGTGCAACTGTTTCAAATGATAAGATCAGAGAGAGAGAGCGTCACAATAACAACAACAACACCTTGGGTACATGGGTTGACACCCTTGCTGTAACAGTAACGCACATCCACGCAATGTCTTATGGGTACGTTCAGCGGTTGTACGTGTTAATGAAACAGGTGATTCAATAATGACAACAACAATGCTATTATTGAAGGCACGTTGATAACGAAAATTGGAAAACAAAGTCTCATTTTTAGCCGCGCGGTGAGACACTGACCCCATACATACAGTGTATATCGTGCCCAACAATCACAGTGATGTGAAACGCCACATAATGTTTCATCACTAGCATGTATGCAAGACGCAATCCAAGCATGACCACCTTGCCATTTCAGGGTCACCATTCGCGTCGCGAGTTCATCGCAGCGCAAGGCGCACTCGCTTGTACGAGGGACGATTTCTGGCGCATGATCTGGGAACAACATTGTGCGTGCGTGATCAATCTGACCAAATGTGTGGAGAAGGGCAGGGACAAATGCCACAAGTATTGGCCGGACACACAGGAACCGCACAAGTACTGGGATGTAGAGGTATGTTCACACCTGCGTGGGTGTCAGCTTTGGAGGCAAGCACTTCGCCTCAACGACTATGATATCACTGAGTTTGAGGCAATTTTTGTTGGCACCGTACTTCGCGATAGTATTCTGACACTAATTTTGTTTGACCGGCGCAATAGTTCTTCATTAGGTGCATGGGAACAACGTTTACGCTGGTGTATGTACATAACATCAACTATCGAAAATGCATATGTTCTGAAGCAAAACAAAAGCCTTATCATAGTGCAACCGCAGTCCTAAATGGTGCCTTCGAACTTTGATCCGGCCAGTGGTGTGTTTTTGTGTGGATATTTTGACAGAATTATGTACTTGAAGCATGAATGACACATGTGCAACTACGCAAACGTTGATCTGGCCATTTTATTGCCGATGTGTAACAGCATCCTTCAAATACATGCAGGTAACGATGCTGAACGAATCAGTGCACGAGGACTGGGTTGTTCGGGAGTTCAGTTTGGTGAATCTGGAAGACACCATGCAACCACAAAGGATAGTCACCCATATGCATTATCTCGGGTAAGTGCGGCATGAATACATAGGGTGTCACAAAAGCAACTTCTTCCGATCACGGCCAAATTGCCGGCGTTTCGGGGTCGGGCTGCAAGCGATGTTTTTACACTGAGAAATTATCCCGCTTCAAAAATGTTGCACTGGCAGCGTACAACTACCAGGACGAATGAACAAAAAACAATCCATTCCGTCTACTTTGGCAAACAAAAATAAACAAGTGTAAGAAATCGGGCACATCAACAACTCTTGCAGCGCCTAGTATTGGTCATGGTCCGTATTCTTTATTTGAAGCCATAATTTTAGGATCCGGAGCATTTCGGCTAGTACTATAAAGGACATCCACCACGCCGATTATTAGATGCGCTACGACATTGACAATCCATTGGAGAGCACTCCATAGAAAGCTGGTCACTATGAAGAGGTTTGACTGAACGTAACGCATGTATTGTGTCTTGCAGCTGGCCCGATTTCGGCGTACCCGACCGACCGCAGTCATTGGTGCATTTTGTGCGAGCCTTCCGGAAACGTCTGCCTCCGTCAAACAGCAATAAACCGACTGTGGTGCATTGCAGGTCGGTATTTGTTGAAGGATCGTGATTGTACGGTGATTGCAATAATCAGATTGTTCCACGAACCAAGAGTGGAATCAGTGAAATTAGCTGGTATGTATCAAACTTTGTGATCGGATCGAACCTGCCCTCCTCACGTGGACCTTTGTCAGGGGTTTTCGGGATTTACTGATGCTTCTACTCTTGACCAGCGCACAAGATGTTCCCGCACCCAGAATGAACAGCTTTAGTGTTAATCGAAGTTAGTGGCGTCAGTAAGTCTTGAGATGTTGTCAATTTTATGACGTCACGATTTCGAGGCAGATCAGATCGGCGACTTTGATACGGCTTGTTATGTTTGTGTACTACTATTTACAGTGCTGGTGTTGGTCGCAGCGGTACGTTCATTGCACTGGACCGTATTCTGCAACAATTCGCCGCTGGGCGGGACACTGTTGATATTTTCGGCATTGTGCACGAAATGAGGAATGAACGAGTTTGGATGGTGCAAACGGAGGTGGGTGATTCGCGAGAAAGTGTTGTTGTTGTTGTCGCAAATGTTGTTTGAATACATTGCTTGGCTCATCTGTTGATCAATTTACGGGCACTGATTATGTTCTGGTACTCACCGCTCGTCTAAAAACGTAACGTATTTTTGTGAAGCAAGTGCCCCCGGCACGCACTCTTCCAGGTGGTGGTAAGCGTCCTATTTACTCAAGCTGTATGCTATTTACCGGGAACTCTCAGAGATGGAGGGCTGGGTTGACCTGTGGCTGACCTACGTGTGTGCCTTAGGCGCACCACTCGTTAACTTAGCAGAACGGACGCGTACAACAATAATGTAACAGCAGTGAGTTCTGCCCGTTTCGGCCTGCGTTCACAGACGGGCGAGGTGCCAGGCCTCGTCGGTGCGAACATCTCTGGCCAATGAAACTTACGTACAAGCAGCTTAACAACCACGTCGTTTTTTGCAGCAACAATACATCTGCATCCACCAGTGCATCCTTTGTGTGCTCACTGACCCCGAATTCAGCGAATACGCCACTGATCAAGTGTCGACGTCAGGTTCAGCTACCGTAACCCCGTCATTGCATCACAGGTCGTCCATACAGTATCCACTGCCCGTGCCCACACCCACTATTAATGCCACTGGTGGGTTTGGTGCAGTTTTGTTTCAAATTTTCATTTTAAATTTGGTGGTGGTTTTTTAGAACTTGTGTGAGAAGAAAAGGAACTAAAAAATCAATGCCACTTTCCTTGATCATTCAGGCGTGCTGTCGAACGGCACGAGTGCACCGAATCGGCTGAGTTCCGGTTCAACAGTGAGTTCATCCGCAGCTGGCACATCGGGACACTCGTCACGGGGCACAACACCAATCAGTTAGTGTTGGCTTGGCTGGAGTCTTCTTGCTGTGCGTGTAATGTCAACACGAGTTATCTGCCCATGCACACAGCTTGATCTAAATGCTCTGGCGAGTTGGGCGGAAGTGAATGACGTTTTCACCTGACTCGCTTTAAATACTGCGACCGGGTTACTATACATTATCTGGAGTTTCAGCAAACGTGCATTATCAATTTTCGCTTGTAGGCTCGAGTCCGCCGCGGTCGGCGCCCAACGGGGTGTTGCATCATCACTCCGCTCCAAGCACGCCAACTAGTGTGAAGGTGGGATAACATATTGATGATGTGACAGTATTATCGATGAGCGTCCTGATGTTTCACAGGTAGCACATATACTGCCGAACAGTGCCGCCGGCAATGTGCAGGTGCATCAGAATCCGGCGTTTGAAGATGACGAGGGCTTTATCGCTGAATCGGGGGTTTAATTCGAAAAAATCAATAAATTTGGCAGTTATCTGTAATTATTTTGTTTACGTTTCTGTTGAAAATGTTCTCTATTACTCTTCCACACACATTTCGGTACGCAATAAGTTATTTTTGATTTTGTTACGCTGTTTCGGTACAGTGTTCTCAAAAAATTTCCTATTTATGTCATCTGTGCTCATAAAAACCCGGTACTACGATATATTTGCTGCATTGTTATTTTTGAGATACATCAATCCTGTATGATTTACAGAGCGAAGCAAATTCGCCAGAAATTTCTTTCCTGAATATCTGCCAAGTCCTAGTTGTTGCCACTTTGACACTACTTTTCTTTCATTTTTCTTTTTTGTTTCTGGACTAGACGGTCAGACATCACTTTTTTCTCTTCGTTTTCCGTTGTTGATTATTTACAGATCGTATGGTCTTAGTATTTCAGTTATCAGCATAATTCCATGTCAGGATCCTGTCAAAATAAAAACATAATGCGAAACGATAATAACTATAAGTATAATATTCCGGATTCCCACAATATATAACTTTCTCTGTATCGTGTTATTTATGGCTGTGCTGCTGTGTGAGAACCGTTGTGTCGGTTCCACTATATTTGCTAAAATATTTGCAACTTTTGTATTTTCTCACAACTTCAAAAAAATCGACTATTTTTCCGTGGCATGTTTCATGCATCATTGCCTTATACACACACGCGTTGATCGTATATTACGACGTTACATTGTGAAATATTACCATTGTGATGTGATGAAGATTCGAATATGATGAAAAAGAAATGATAACCACATCGCTTATCGCAGCTCGTTTGTTGCTAAGTTCGTTCACAGTGACAAAACAAATTGCGTCATATGCCGCCTAACCACAATCACATGAAAAAGTCACCTGAAGTTTTATTTCGCTTCAGCATTTTTATTTTGTTCGCCAAGCTTATGCACGACATTCGTATGAAAGATGATGTACATCACGTGGTTTTTCAACCAAATTTAGTAGTATTTTTAAGTTGACTGAATCTAATTTAGACTTATTTTTTTGAAAACCTGTTAGATTTTCAAATTTAGTTGACCAGAAGCTACTAAGGTTTGGTGTTGGCAAAAAAATCTAGTAATCGGTATTTTAGCGGAGAAAAGCTACTAAATTTGCAATTTTTCTAGCTTCTGGCCATTAGCCCATTTTTTGAAAATAAACCCTGATGTACGTGGGGACCAATTACGGCCACTTCTGGTACTTCAAACGCAAAACAACTGCAATTAACGTTGTAGCTTCGTAGTGCACAACAGTGTAAATACTGTGCATTTATAGCTCCACAGCTCGACACCGTCATAAATTACCCCCTTGTTGGTGCGCTAATTGGCTTAGACTCGGCCAGAAATGGGTTTTCGTTGTCTGGGTAGGTATATACATGGTTCGTTTCCATGTGATTGTCACTGCTTACGGCGCACGGCCTGTCCTTCCCTGTGCAGGCATGAAAGAGTGGAATAGCTGGTGCCATGTTGTGTAAGTGATCCTAACAAGAGAGTAAATGGATAATCTAACGGGCATTGATTTTGCGAATGCCAGCGAACCGTATTCGGGTCGATCGCTGTTCGAAGACGCAATCGCTGGCGGACTACTGTTCACGTTGGCTGCTGTCGGGTAACCGATGCCAAACTATACATATGCCAGCACTCAGTTCTTTTCATTTTTTTCATTCTGATTTACTTTGACCTTCCAAATTCAGGCTGGTTTTCAATGGCCTTTTCCTGACGTTCGCTGTCAAGACGACCGAGATGAGTGGGGGTTTCAAGCGATTGCTGATTCTACAAGCCGCTGGCGACTGTGCCGGACTGACACTATTTGCTTTATGGAATGCGCCGATGACCGTTTGGTGCGTGACTTTGATGCTTGACAATTATACGGTCTGTCAACACTAGCCGGATTGGATCTGTCTTTTTTGCGTGACCTAAATTCACTCCGGATATTTGCGAATAGCTGTTGGTCCTGTTTTTTTCAGCGATTCTCTTGCCCTTGGTTCCTACCGGAAGGTGTATTTTTATTGCTTGTCCAATTGGAAGACTCGCATTGCGTGGGAACACCTCCAATGCGTTGTGAATTAGCAATCGCCAGGCGAGCCCAAAACAATCACGTGCCCAAGGCAAATCCTATCCCGACCACAAGTCTTGTGTACATCGTTGCGTTCGTTATGAAACATCACGCAGCTCAATCGCAGGTCCAACAGTTCGGCTTTATCAGCGTCGCGATTTGGCCGTTTCATCGGTCAACTGATGGTGTTCTTCTACACGATCAGTCTGTTTTCAACATTGGCGATTGCCATCAATCGATTCGTCACCGTCGCCTATCCGCACAAATACGATGATGTCCTTCGTCTTTTTCTGGCATTTTTTTTAAAACATTTCGTGAAAAAGCAACCTCCAATCTGTATATTTTTGCAGATTTTCAAACCGATAGTCATCAAGTCAATGATCGCGTTTATCATCGCGCACGCACTAGCTTATTTCATACTGTACGCCGTGCCCACATGCGGACTGTACTACGTTCCTGAGTAGTGAGGCACCATTTGGAGAACTTTCACTCAACTATTTTTAGCATTCTAGAAATCATTTCTTCCAATTACCCCACCCCCCAGTTACGTCTGGTTTAACGATGATTCGTGGTGCGGCAAAGTGCTGCTGGGTGTCTGGCTGGACAAGTGGTACCCGATCGCTGTGGTCGGCCTGCTGTTTGCCATCAATTTTGGCACGTTCGTCAAACTGCGACATCAGGAAGCTGATGTGAGTTCAAGGGGCGTTGGCTTGGGCGTGAGCCAAGGTCTTCCAGCGCATGTAATGGAGACATACATAATTCCTCACCTGTATAATTGTGAAATCGACTGAGAGGACCAAAGCAACATAACGTGCATTTAGCGTTAGAAAAACCCGTGTCCCGCTTGTTGAATCGACTGAAGAGTCCTGTAGCAACGGTAACTGTGCATGACGTGCAGGTTGTGCAATACCTGGCGGAGGACCAGAAACGAGCGCGTTACAAGCGCGACACTCGTTTCTTCATCCAAACGGCGCTGAATGCCGCATTCTTCTATTTGTCGATCATCTGTTTCCAAGGATTGATCAGTTTGGCCAGTGGCAAGTGGGGCTACTTTTGGATCGCCACCATGACCTGGTGTTCAACGCACGCTTCGAACGGGTAGGTATAGTGTTTCAGAGTGTCAAAATTGAAGTTTTTTGTATTTAGTTCAAAAGAAACGAAAATGTGCTTCTCAGAATTATCGCCGCGTTCTACTTGAACTACTTTCGCAAATATGTGAAGAAACTCGTGAATAAGGATACGGAGGTGACTCAATTGAGCATGACATGAGTTACAGTGTACCTGAAGGCGCAACGTACGTCGTGTGGGTTGAAGTCATTTTATCCTGTCGATGTTGGCTAATAGTTTTGTCGTCAAATAAAGTCGTCGAACACATGGCCCCAAATGAGCGCGAAAGTAATACATGTGATTTGACGACAAACTGTGACGACATCATTTGACGAAGCCTCGATGTTTCAACAAAGCTATAATACCTACTGTATACATAATATTAATATCTGACTGCTTTTTCTTGGCTTCTGGTTCTCCACTTCCTATTAATTTTGCTGTCCTCTCATGTGGTGGTTTCTCGTTGATTTGCGTTCAGGTCTGTTTCTCTTTGCAAATTCTGGTAAATCGCCAATGCCAACCACTGTTTAGCGGTTTTAACCACAATATTAGTATTTATTTTAAGAGATTGAATTTATGAAGGAATTAATATTGTTGTCGCACTGAACAACATCAGGATTGTATTTGTTTTCTAGTCGTTTGTGTTTTCTGCTCATAGGCCATAAACTTGTAGACTGTTTTTGAAACGCAAGCGTTATTTTCCCTGATAGCGCTTTGCCATAAGATGAATAAAACACTATTTGGAGCAAGAGAGAAATAATAGTTCTTGAAAATTGGGACGTTGTTGTTTGCTAATAAAACTTGTTAGTTACATACTGTATATATGACGTTTAGCTGCTTTCAAATAATTTGTGCACGCAACGTAGTTATTTGTTGTGGTGTGTCGTGCAACCCAAGCCTGCTTGTTAGCAGATGCCGGTACCTTAATTCGATCACAAAGTGTGGTAACGTTGCTATGGTACCGAAAGATACTCGCGCCCAACCACATGGTGCATTGTGCATAGCTGACTGCGTTTTGATCTGCTGTTGCAGACGGGCGGGATGTGTGAAGTGTGGGAGAAGGGTGTGTTTATTTTGGATTTTTTGAGTTGTGGTTGTAAGGGCTCAGGAGGTTTTGGTAGAGGGGAGAGTACTTGAAGGAGATATGAATAGAGAGAGTAAGAGTAGTATAGTTTATGTTTTGAAAAAGTTTTGGAATATGAAAAGTAGAAGAGAGGAAGAGTAGTATAGTTATGTTTTGAATATGAAAGTTAGAAGAGAGGAAGTAGTAGTATAGTTTATGTTTTGAATATGAAAGTTAGAAGTAGGGAGTAGTAGTATAGTTTATGTTTTTTGAAAAGATTTGGAATTATGAAAGTTAGAAAGAGAGTAGAAATTTATAGTATTTTTAAAATAGATTTGTTGATTTATAAGTAGAAAAGGAGTAGTAGTAATATTTATAGTATTTTTTTAAATATTTATGAATTTGTTGAATTTATAAGTTTAAAAAGGAAAAAATGTGAAGGGAGGTGGATAGTTTTTTTTGATGGTAGTGTTTTTTTTTTTTTTTTTTTTTTTTTTTTTTTTTTTGTTTTTTTTTTTTTTTTTTTTTTTTTTTTTTTTTTTTTTTTTTTTTTTTTGTTTTTTGTTTTTTTTTTTTTTTTCTGTATATATGTTTATCTTTCATTTTGTCAGTTTTTTGTTGTGGTGTTTTTTTTGTTTTTTAAAGTGTGGAATGTTGCTTGTACGATGATTGACTGGTGATGTTTTTTTTTTTTTGGGGTTCCCCCCCCCCCGCCCCCCCCGCGCCCATGTATTTGTGTAAAAGTTGTGGGTAAGGAATTAAGGGTGTGTTTTAATTTTGATTCGCCCGCGCCCTTTTTGTAGCTGTGGTGGGTGTTAGTCTGATATATGTAGAGCCCATGCGCCCCTCTTCCATCACCCCATAGGTAGAGGATGTGTGCTGCGTGTAGAACTGTGCGATCTAAGCGCGTCTGGAGGGTGGTAGGTTGGTCCTCTCTTCGTTATGTTTAGTACGTAATTTATGAACAAGTTTCATTAGAAATAGTTAGTAAGTTAGTAAGAAATATATAGTTATGTTTTGAAATTTATGAATTTTCGTAAATTTATGGACAGCTTATTAGGAAGATGTTAGTAAGTATAAGTTAAGTTATGTTTTTTTTTTTTTTTTTTTTTTTGAAAAAAATCATTGTTAATAATTGTTCTATTTATGGGGGGTGGGTTAATTAATGGGGGTTCTATTTTTTATTTCGAGCCATTTAGGTGGGGTTCAATTAATGGGGGGTGAAGTTAATGGGGGGTTCTATTTCCGACAATACGGTACCAAACACCATGTGCCATTTTTCAGACAGTGGCCTCGATGTGGCGGAACATAAACTGCCGCAATTTCGCTCATGGTTGGACGATGAAAATCACACGGAAATCCGCCGGTTGATGTGCTCGAAACGCTCCGCCGTTTCGGTGGCACATGTGGTGGTGTGTTGTGTCGCTTTGATTGTGAATGAAGCTGGGTTAATAAATGTTAAGAACGAAAGTTCATAAAATGTTATATGTAAAAAAATGTTAACTATAAATAGTTTAACGGTAACTTAACTACCTGTTGTGCATGAAGCTGGGTTAATAAATGTTCAGACGGAAAGTTCGTAAATGTTATGTGTAAAAAAGTTAACTATAAATTGTTTAACGGTAACTTAACTATCTGTTCTGAATGAAGCTGTGTTCATAAATGTTTACACGAAAAGTTCATTAATGTTATGTGCCAAAAAACATAAACTATAACTTAGCTAACTGTTACCTAACTATCTGTTCTGAATGAAGCTGTGTTCATAAATGTGTGCCAAGAAACATAAACTATAACTTAGCTAACTGTTACCTAACTATCTGTTCTGAATGAAGCTGTGTTCATAAATGTGTGCCAAGAAACATAAACTATAACTTAGCTAACTGTTACCTAACTATCTGTTCTGAATGAAGCTGTGTTCATAAATGTTTACGCGAAAAGTTCATTAATATTATGTGCCAAAGAACATAAACTATAACTTAGCTAACTGTAACTTAACTATCTGTTCTGAATGAAGGTGTGTTCATAAATGTTGCGGTATCCTAAACATGAACGGAAGAGGGGGATCCATGCAACCTAGGTCTAGCCGGCTCCGAGACGGGCGCTTGTAGGATGCGCTGCAGTTCTACACGCAGCAGACATCCGTGCTACCTAGGTAGGGGTGATGGGAAGAGGGGCGCGAGTGGGTCTCTCACATATATGCAGACTGAACAGCGGCGCCAGCCAGGCAGGCTACAGAAAAGGGGCGCAGAGTGCGATACTTTTCCCGCCGAAAATTAAAACACACCCTGTAATTTGGCCGTTTTACCGCACGGAACTCGTTTTACATCAAATACATTGGGGCGCGGGGGGGCGCGGGGGGCGCGGGGGGCGGGGGGGGCCCTGAGGTGTTATTTGGCCCCCGTCTGCAACAGCAGATCAAAACGCAGTCAGCTATGCACAATGCACCATGTGGTTGGGCGCGAGTATCTTTCGGTACCATAGCAACGTTACCACACTTTGTGATCGAATTAAGGTACCGGCATCTGCTAACAAGCAGGCTTGGGTTGCACGACACACCACAACAAATAACTACGTTGCGTGCACAAATTATTTGAAAGCAGCTAAACGTCATATATACAGTATGTAACTAACAAGTTTTATTAGCAAACAACAACGTCCCAATTTTCAAGAACTATTATTTCTCTCTTGCTCCAAATAGTGTTTTATTCATCTTATGGCAAAGCGCTATCAGGGAAAATAACGCTTGCGTTTCAAAAACAGTCTACAAGTTTATGGCCTATGAGCAGAAAACACAAACGACTAGAAAACAAATACAATCCTGATGTTGTTCAGTGCGACAACAATATTAATTCCTTCATAAATTCAATCTCTTAAAATAAATACTAATATTGTGGTTAAAACCGATAAAAGTGGTTGGCATTGGCGATTTACCAGAATTTGCAAAGAGAAACAGACCTGAACGCAAATCAACGAGAAACCACCACATGAGAGGACAGCAAAATTAATAGGAAGTGGAGAACCAGAAGCCAAGAAAAAGCAGTCAGATATTAATATTATGTATACAGTAGGTAGCTTTGTTGAAACATCGAGGCTTCGTCAAATGATGTCGTCACAGTTTGTCGTCAAATCACATGTATTACTTTCGCGCTCATTTGGGGCCATGTGTTCGACGACTTTATTTGACGACAAAACTATTAGCCAACATCGACAGGATAAAATGACTTCAACCCACACGACGTACGTTGCGCCTTCAGGTACACTGTAACTCATGTCATGCTCAATTGAGTCACCTCCGTATCCTTATTCACGAGTTTCTTCACATATTTGCGAAAGTAGTTCAAGTAGAACGCGGCGATAATTCTGAGAAGCACATTTTCGTTTCTTTTGAACTAAATACAAAAAAACTTCAATTTTGACACTCTGAAACACTATACCTACCCGTTCGAAGCGTGCGTTGAACACCAGGTCATGGTGGCGATCCAAAAGTAGCCCCACTTGCCACTGGCCAAACTGATCAATCCTTGGAAACAGATGATCGACAAATAGAAGAATGCGGCATTCAGCGCCGTTTGGATGAAGAAACGAGTGTCGCGCTTGTAACGCGCTCGTTTCTGGTCCTCCGCCAGGTATTGCACAACCTGCACGTCATGCACAGTTACCGTTGCTACAGGACTCTTCAGTCGATTCAACAAGCGGACACGGGTTTTTCTAACGCTAAATGCACGTTATGTTGCTTTGGTCCTCTCAGTCGATTTCACAATTATACAGGTGGGGAATTATGTCTCCATTACATGCGCTGGAAGACCTTGGCTCACGCCCAAGCCAACGCCCCTTGAACTCACATCAGCTTCCTGATGTCGCAGTTTGACGAACGTGCCAAAATTGATGGCAAACATCAGGCCGACCACAGCGATCGGGTACCACTTGTCCAGCCAGACACCCAGCAGCACTTTGCCGCACCACGAATCATCGTTAAAGGGCTCGGGACATAACCGAAGGGAGGGTAGCAGGACATATTGTTACATACCGTTGGAAAGCATTCCGACAGCCTATGTCACGCACAAACTTTAAGCTCCTTGGAGATTCGCTAACTCTTGGTAGAGCGACTTTTCGTTCCAGAAAAAAGTGAATTTTTGCACAAATTGGAACGACCGGTGCAGAAACCCCAAATGAGTTGAAGGTCAAGTAACACGTGGATGGGATTACAACAGCTTCTGAATAGCTTACCATCACAACTTCAATCGCTCAAAGCATTGCTTCACACGGTGAGGGTGCGAAACGTTCCAAAAATCGGCCATATTTTTCGAGAACACAAGTTTGTCCCTAAATTTTGAGGCCACGCTTAGAGCTGCGGAAATAACAATGCAGTGGTGAAATAGAGCATCGTCGAAAGTACCAGAAAATAAGGTTTTTAAATTTTTTAACTCGTGGCTAGCTCCGTGACAGGCCTAAAAATCCATTAAATTGCCGCTAAATTAGGTGGTTACATTCATCGCCAGAATGTGACACATAAAGGCCACAGATTGTATCGGATTCGAAACAAAAAAATGAGAGAAACGTCTGGTTTAACAACCTATCAAGGTCCAAAGACCCCAAGGTCTACAGATCTCTCGGGGCAGCCATACTAACCTGAATATGATATTCAGCTATAAATGCTTATTGTAAACAGCTATTGTAAATGTGATAGCACCAAACAATGTATCTCGGGATTAGCTTTCGAATGACATATAACAAGCCCCAATAAATTCTTACGCTTAAGGGCAGAGGTTAAAAAATTGCTTTTTTGACGATTCTGGAATGAACCGTCACGTCACCGTGTGCGATTTCGGAATTTCGACCGTTTCTTGTCCATAGTAAGAGATAGTATGGACATGTTATACATCATTCGATAGCTACGTTGAAGCTACATCGTTTGATGCTATCAAATGTGCAATAATCTTTAACAAACGACTTATAGCCAAATATCTTATTCTGGCTGGCGTGGCTGCAGCAGCCGGACCATGGGGGTTGAAGTCTTGAAACTGGTCTAGATTGTTGGATTGTGCGTTTATCTGACTTTCTCGTTTCCAATGCAATGCAATACGTGGCTTATTTACATCACATTTCCGTCAATGAATGCCACTATGCAGTTTAGTGGCAATTTTTAGGTCTTTTTCGGCCTGTCACGCCGCTATCTAAGTGTTTCCAAATTTAAAAACCTTATTTTCTGGTACTTTCGAAAATGCTCTATTTTTCTATTGCATTTTCATTTCTGCAACACAAAGCACAGCCTCAAAATTTAGAGACAAACTTGTGTTTTCGAAAAATGTGGCCGATTTTTGGAAATTTCGCACCCTCACCGAGTGAAGCAATGCTTTGAGCGACTGAAGTTCTCATGATAAGTTATCCAGAAGCTGTTGTAATCCTATCCACGTGTTACTTGACTTTCAACTTATTTGGGGTTTCTGCACCGGTCGTTTCAAGTAGCGAAAAAATTCATTTTTTTCTGGAACGAAAAGTCGCTCTACCAAGAGATAGCGATTATCTGAGGAGCCTAATATTTGTGCGTGACATATGCTGCCACAGTGCTTTCCAACGATGTATAACACTGCGCTCTGCAGCCCTTCCTTCGGTTGTGTCCCGAGCCCTTTAAACCAGACGTAACTGGGGATGGGTGGGGGTAATTGGAAGAAATGATTTCTAGAATGCTAAAAATAATTGAATGAAAGTTCTCCAAATGGTGTCTCACTACTCAGGAACGTAGTACAGTCCGCATGTGGGCACGGCGTACAATATGAAATAAGCTAGTGCGTGCGCGATGATAAACGCGATCATTGACTTGATGACTATCGGTTTGAAAATCTGCAAAAATATATAGATTGGAGATTGCTTTTTCACGAAATGTTTAAAAAAATGCCAGAAAAAGACGAAGGACATCATCGTATTTGTGCGGATAGGCGACGGTGACGAATCGATTGATGGCAATCGCCAGTGTTGAAAACAGACTGATCGTGTAGAAGAACACCATCAGTTGACCGATGAAACGGCCAAATCGCGACGCTGACAGAGCCGAACTGTTGGACCTGCGATTGAGCTGTGTGATGTTTCATAACAAACGCAACGATGTACACAAGGCTTGTGGTCGGGATAGGATTTGCCTTGGTCACGTGATTTTTTTGGGTTCGCCAGGCGATTACTAATTCACAACACATTGGAGGTGTTCCCACGCAATGCGAGTCTTCCAATTGGACAAGCAATAAAAATACACCTTCCGGTAGGAACCAAGGGCAAGAGAATCGCTGAAAAAAACAGGACCAACAGCTATTCGCAAATATCCGGAGTGAATTTAGGTCACGCAAAAAAGACAGATCCAATCCGGCTAGAGTTGACAGACCGTATAATTGTCAAGCATCAAAGTCACGCACCAAACGGTCATCGGCGCATTCCATAAAGCAAATAGTGTCAGTCCGGCACAGTCGCCAGCGGCTTGTAGAATCAGCAATCGCTTGAAACCCCCACTCATCTCGGTCGTCTTGACAGCGAACGTCAGGAAAAGGCCATTGAAAACTAGCCTGAATTTGAAAGGTCAAGTAAATCAGAATGAAAAAAATGAAAAGAACTGAGTGCTGGCATATGTGGTTTGGTATCGGTTACCCGACAGCAGCCAACGTGAACAGTAGTCCGCCAGCGATTGCGTCTTCGAACAGCGATCGACCCGAATACGGTTCGCTGGCATTCGTAAAATCAATGCCCGTTAGATTATTCATTCACTCTCTTGTTAGGATCACTTACACAACATGGCACCAGCTATTCCACTCTTTCATGCCTGCACAGGGAAGGACAGGTCGTGCACCGTAAGCAGTGACAATAACATGGAAACGAACTATGTATAGTCTTTCCGTATTATATTGGTCCAAACATCCACTCAACGCGCGATCCAGTTGCTCCTAGCTAAGGTCGAAAATATGCGATTCACCTTGAAAATGCAAAGAAAGAGAAATCAGACGTCACACGCCACGTAAGATTCCGGCGCACGAAACAATGTTTCAGGCTTCTGGTGACGTTGGCGGCGTGCATGTCACGTGTGATTTCTCTTTCTTTGCATTTTCAAGGAGAGTCGTGGATTTCGACCTCAGCTAGGAGTTGGCTTACAACGTTGACACGGCTTCCTTTGACTCGCATAAAAAGGAAATACTATACATACCTACCCAGACAACGAAAACCAATTTCTGGCAGAGTCCAAGCCAATTATTAGCGCACCAACAAGGGGGATAATTTTATGACGGTGTCGAGCTGTGGAGGTATAAATGCACGGTATTTACACTGTTGTGCATTAACGAAGCTATACAACGTTAATTGCAGTTGTTTTGCGTTTGGGTGAAGTACCAGAAGTGGCCGTAATTGGTCCCCACGTACGTCAGGGTTTATTTTCAGAAATGGGCTAATTGCCAGAAGCTAGAAAAATTGCAAATTTACCTAGTAGCTTTTTTCCGCTAAAATACCAATTACTAGATTTTTTGGCCGACACAAAACCTTAGTAGCTGTTGGGCAACTAAATTTAAAAATTTGACAGGTTTTCAAAAAATTTAGTTAACTACTAAGACTACTAAATTATCTGTACGCCAACAATGGGGATAACTATGTGCATAATTTTCTACTTTAAAAGCTTTATTTTCATTTTTAAGTTTATTAGCAATTAAAAAATCAACAGAAGAAGAAGATTGATGATCTGTACTAAATTTGGTTGAAAAACCACGTGACGTACATCATCTTTCATACGAATGTCGTGCATAAGCTTGGCGAACAAAATGAAAGTGGTGAAGCGAAATAAAACTTCAGGTGACTTTTTCATGTGATTGTGGTTAGGCGGCCTATAACGCAATCTGTTTGGTCACTGTGAACGAACTTAGCAATATAAGCGAGCTGCGGTAAGCGATGTGGTTATCATTTCTTTTTCATCATATTCGAATCTTCATCACAATAGTAATGTTTCACAATGTAACGTCGTAATATACGATCAACGCGTGTGTGTATAAGGCAATGATGCATGAAACATGCCACAGAAAAAATAGTCGATTTTTTGAAACTGTGAGAAAATACAAAAGTTGCAAACATTTTAGCAAATAATGGAACCGACACAACGGTTCTCACACAGCAGCACAGCCATAAATAACACGATACAGAGAAAGTTATATACTGTGGGAATGGGGAATATTATACTTATAATTATTATCGTTTCGCATTATGTTTTTATTTTGACAGGGTCGTGACATGGAATTATGCTGATATCTGAAATACTAAGACCATACGATCTGTAAATAATCAACAACGGAAAACGAAGAGAAAAAAGTGATGTCTGACCGTCTAGTCCAGAAACAAAAAAAACAAAAATGAAAGAAAAGTAGTGTCAAAGTGGCAACAACTAGGACTTGGCAGATATTCAGGAAAGAAATTTCTGGCGAATTTGCTTCGCTCTGTAAATCATACAGGATTGATGTGTCTCAAAAATAACAATGCAGCAAAATATATCATAGTACCGGGTTTTTATGAGCACAGATGACATAAATAGGAAATTTTTTGAGAACACTGTACCGAAACAGCGTAACAAAATCAAAAATAACTTATTGCGTACCGAAATGTGTGTGGAAGAGTAATAGAGAACATTTTCAACAGAAAAGTAAACAAAATAATTACAGATAACTGCCAAATTTATTGATTTTTTCGAATTAAACCCCCGATTCAGCGATAAAGCCCTCGTCATCTTCGAACGCCGGATTCTGATGCACCTGCACATTGCCGGCGGCACTGTTCGGCAATATATGTGCTACCTGTGAAACATCAGGACGCTCATCGATAATACTGTCACATCATCAATATTATCCCACCTTCACACTAGTTGGCGTGCTTGGAGCGGAGTGATGATGCAACACCCCGTTGGGGGCCGACCGCGGCGGACTCGAGCCTACAAGCGAAAATCGATAATGCATATTTGACGGAACTCCAGATGTTGTATGTTGTGTTTGTTTATATCAACAACGCTCACGCCTTCAAGCGCAGTGCAAATGATTTTGGAGCGGTATCAAACTTGGCGATCAAACATTTAGATCAAGCTGCGTGCATGGGCAGGTAACTCGTGCTGACGTTATACGCACAGCAAGAAGACGCTAGCCAAGCCAACACTAACTGATTGGTGTTGTGCCCCGTGACGAGTGTCCCGATGTGCCAGCTGCGGATGAACTCACTGTTGAACCGGAACTCAGCCGATTCGGTGCACTGGTGCCGTTCGACAGCAAGCCTGATTCATCAAGGAAAGTGGCAGTGAGTTTTTGTGCTTTCTCTTCTCACACAAATTCTAAAAAAAAACCCAGCACCAATTTTAAAATGAAAATCTGAACCAAAACTGCACCAAACCCACCAGTGGCATTAATAGTGGGTGTAGGCACGGGCAGTGGATACTGTATGGACGACCTGTGTTGCAATGACGGGGTTACGGTAGCTGAACCTGACGTCGGCACTTGATCAGTGGCGTATTCGCTGAATTCGGGGTCGGTGAGCACACAAAGGATGCACTGGTGGATGCAGATGTATTGTTGCTGCAAAACGACGTGGTTGTTAAGCTGCTTGTACGTAAGTTTCATTGGCCAGAGGTGTTCGCACCGACGAGGCCTGGTACCTCGCCCGTCTGTGAACACAGGCCGAAACGGGCAGAACTCACTGCTGTTATACATTATTGTTGTACGCGTCCGTTCTGCTAAGTTAACGAGTGTTGCGCCTAAGGCGGGAAAGCACACACGTAGCTCAGCCACAGGTCAACCCAGCCCTCCATCTCTGAGAGATCCCGGTAAATGGGATACAGCTTGAATAAATAGGACGTTTGCCGATACCGATAGAGAGCAGGGGCCACCACTTGGAAGAGTGCCGGGGGCACTTGCTTCACAAAAAACGTTACGTTTTTAGACAAACGGTGAGTGCCAGAACATCAACAGAAACAACAACAAAAAATTGATCAACAGATGAGCCAAGCAATATATTCAAACAACATTTGCGACAACAACAACAACACTTTCTCGCGAATCACCCACCTCCGTTTGGACCATCCACACTCGTTCATTCCTCATTTCGTGCACAATACCGAAAATATCAACAGTGTCCCGGCCAGCGGCGAATTGTTGCAGAATACGGTCCAGCGCAATGAACGTACCGCTGCGACCAACACCAGCACTGTAAATAGCAGTACACAAACATAACAAGCCGTGTCAAAGTCGCCGATCTGATCTGCCACGAAATCGTGACCTCATAAAATTGACAACATCTCAAGATTTACTGATGCCACTAATTTCGATGACACTAAAGCTGTTCATTTTGGGTGCTGGATCAGCTTGTGCGCTGGTCAAGAGTAGAAGCATCAGTAAATCCCGAAAATCACTGACAAAGGTCACGTGACGAGGGCAGGTTCGATCCGATCACAAAGTTTGATACATACCAGCTAATTTCACTGATTCCACTCTTGGTTCGTGAAACAATCTGATTATTGCAATTACCTTACAATCACAATCCTTCAACAAATACCGACCTGCAATGCACCACAGTCGGTTTATTGCTGTTTGACGGAGGCAGACGTTTTCGGAAGGCTCGCACGAAATGCACCAATGACTGCGGTCGGTCGGGTACACCGAAATCTGGCCAGCTGCAAGACACAATACATACGTTACGTTCAGTCAAACCTCTTCATAGTGACCAGCTTTCTATGGAGTGCTCTCCAATGGATTGTCAATGTTTGTTTGTTTGTTTGTTTGTTTGCCAGCGTTCGGTTGTCGTGGTCTCATTGTTGACTGAAGATGGTAGCGCACCTAATAATCGGCGTGGTGGATGTTCTTTATAGTACAAGCCGAAATGCTCCGGATCCTAAAATTATGGCTTCAAATAAACAATACGGACCATGACCAATACTAGGCGCTGCAAGTGTTATTGATGTTCCCGATTTCTTACACTTGTTTATTTTTGTTTGCCAAAGACGGAGATCGATTGTTTTTTTGTTCATTCGTCCTGGTGGTTGTACGTTGCCCGTGAAACATTTTTGAAGCGGGATAATTTCTCAGTGTAAAAACATCGATTGCAGCCCGACCCCGAAACGCCGGCAATTTGACCGTGATCGGAAGAAGCTGCTTTTGTGACACCCTATGTATTCGTGCCGCACTTACCCGAGATAATGCATATGAGTGACTATCCTTTGTGGTTGCGTGGTGTCTTCCAGATTCACCAAACTGAACTCCCGAACAACCCAGTCCTCGTGCACTGATTCGTTCAGCATCGTTACCTGCATGTATTTGAAGTATGATGTTACACATCGGCAATAAAAAGGCCAGATCAACGTTTGCGTAGTTGCAAATGTGTCATTCATGCTTCAAGTAATTCTGTCAAAATATCCACACAAAAACACACCACTGGCCGGATCAAAGTTCGAAGGCACCATTTAGGACTGCGGTTGCACTATGATAGGGCATTTGTTTTGCTTCAGAACATATGCATTTTCGATAGTTGATGTCGATATACATACACCAACGTAAACGTTGTTCCCATGCACCTAATGAAGAACTATTGCGCTGGTCAAAATTAGTGTCAGAATACTATCGCGAAGTACGGTGCCAAGAAAAATTGCCTCAAACTCAGTGATACATAGTCGTTGCGGCGAAATGCTGGTCTCCAAAGTTGACACCCACCCAGATGTGAACTTACCTCTACATCCCAATACTTGTGCGGTTCCTGTGTGTCCGGCCAGTACTTGTGACATTTGTCCCTGCCCTTCTCCACACATTTGGTTAGATTGATCACGCACGCACAATGTTGTTCCCAGATCATGCGCCAGAAATCGTCCCTCGTACAAGCGAGTGCGCCCTGGGCTGCGATGAACTCGCGACGCGAATGGTGACCCTGAAATGGCAAGGTGGTCCACGCTTGGATTGCGTCTTGCATACATACTAGTGATGAAACATTATGTGACATTTCACATCACTGTGATTGTTGGGCACTATACACATTGTATGTATGGGGTCAGTGTCTCACCGCGTGGCTAAAAATGTGACTTTGTTTTCCAATTTTCGTTATCAACGTGCCTTCAATAATGGCATAATGTTAATATTGAATCACCTGTTTCATTGAACCGTACAACCGTTGAACGTACCCATAAGACATTGCGTGGACGTGCGTGACCATTACAGCAAGAGTGTCAACCCATGTACCCAAGGTGTTGTTGTGGTTGTTATTGTGACGCACTCTCTCTGATCTTATCATTTGAAACAGTTGCACACTGTCTTGTCTATGTTTTCTTTCTGAACCATGTACCATGAAAACCGACCTCTCGTATGTAGTTTGTGCATCAACCTGTTTATTTAGCGAAGTGAAGCCCGAAATTTCACAACCAGCAGTACAGCAACACCAAACGGAACTTCTGAGTTTATGGTCACACATTTTAGTATCATTTTTCTAAACACGCATACCGTATTACCTATAAAAATGTTGGTATACCTACCGAGCTTTATTTGCTGTAACATGCATGGGCGTAAACCTGTCCGATGATGCTAACTAACGTACCAAACAGCGTATGGCGTTCATACAAAGCGCGAACGTACTGACGTGCATCTAGCAAGCGAGCGCACATTTTATCGATTAACCAGTGCTCAGAAAACACATAGCGAGCGTCACAATGTGCGCTGGTTGTATGGCAACGCAGAGCGACATGACAGTGTGTGCCTCTGCCTCTGCTTGTACATGTGCAAGTTACAGCAAGCAGCCAGCGCTGCAACTTGCCCTTCTGGCCACAGCACAACGCGGTTGCGTTATTGCTCGCGGCAAAATCCAGCTACCCAACTCAGAGGCAGTTTACTAGATCCGTGTAGCTTGACACGTGGTTACTTCGTCTGGCTCAAATGTAATCCACATTCGATAATTCTTGCTTATTATATTATCAGGCGGCCCTTTTCAGTCTTGTTTTCCTATTTGCTGGCTATCATGATAGAAATCAGCCTAGTATCCCATCATCCCAATCTGTGACGAGATAACAAGCACGAAGTGCTAACGAACTGAATGATTTATTTTATTTTCGTGTCCAGACTGTGCATATTATAAAATAATTGCATTAGCTTGGAGTTTCACAACCAGGAAGTTACTTGATTTGTGCCACAGAGCTCAATACCTAACTTGTGGGGACTGAAAACCATCGACATTCCAGACGAGCCAATCCCAAAGAATCGCACGCACACAATCTAGTCGAATGGGTCCCGGTTGGCTATCGGAATCGGCCGTCATCGGTCGCAGTGGCATGTTGACCATTCTGGTGGACACAATCAAACTGTGCGGCATGTGGATCAAATTCGTCGCTGTGCTGCTCGTTATCAACCTCTATTGCGAGGAGGAAATACAGGTCTGTGTCTGGGAGTAAGGGTAATCTTGTAGGGTCTTCATCACGTCACTTTTGCATTTCCGAAGCTTTGCGGTTTACTGACGCCACCAGGCTCGACCGCGTCAGCGTTGATAACCTGTCTGTGAACAACTTTTAGGCTGGTCAAGATTAGTGACCACAGACAATCTGGGCGTATCATTTGATGTGAAACGAGACAAAGATCGGAACGAACCGGGCAAAATCGATCACCAAGCACTGCGTGCTGGTTGCGCTGCAAATCATACTCCAGAGATACGTGCCTAATTATCTCGTGAAAGAATTTCCATCGATAATAAAAGCCACCAAGAATAGCAGTTGGGTGTTAGGCAGGCAACATCATCATGCCAGGTACGGGGACTTTGTCATCCGTAAACTGCGTCTGTCGGCCTAGACAGGTGCATTATGTTGCATTTTTAATGGACACATCATGGCGAGACTAATTCTATTGTCGTTGACTCCAGTCAGCGCATGCGGCCGAAACACACATTGGGCGCGTGCCCAACTAGTGGTTTCGGCACACCACACGTGCAAAGTCAAGCATCGACAACTTTAGAATCAACGTGCAGTCTCAAATGAGCGCAAACAATGAATACATGGACAGGGTCGCTACAAACACGCAGATATGTACCTATATGTATATCGTGCTGCGTCGTAAGATTAGGTTAAGCCCATAATAACAATATCCTGCTGGATTTCCCATTTCTCACTTTGGATGGAGGTGTCCCCTTATACCGCAAGGCCTAATCTAATGTTTCACAATGATCCATTTATACTGCAGGAATCCACCGAACGCCATAGTCGCGCCCGACGACTACAACGACTGGCAGCAAGCAATGCTCAAAATGATACATCATCAAGTAGTGGTAGTGTCAACAGGTCCCGGTCGGAGACGAGTGCAGAGTCGACAGAGCCTGAATCAGGAACCGGTTCCAGACAGGAACCTGCTTCAACTACATTCAGCACTAGAACGTCACTGTTGATCACGAATCACATTCTCAATGATCACATGCGCCAAAACAGTCACTCAACATCACATATCGTCGTTGGTAGCGACAGGACTGTGGATGATGATGCATCAACCAGCTCAACAAGTACCGACAGTGAAACATCTGCCAGCAGTCACACCCAACAGCAAACGTTCAACGACGAACTAGTTCGAATGGCACGGGCGAGTTTCGACTCAGACCAGCACCTGATGTTGCAAGACGACACGTTCTATGATTCGGTCGCAGACTTGGACACGGCGAATATATTGGATGAAGGGGGCAGAATGGGTGATGATATTGACTTTGTTGGTGCACTGTTGGCGTTTACGTCACTGTTCAGATTCGGGTTATGATCGCTATTGATTGATGGATTGGGCATTGGTTGATCGATCGATTACTGTATGTTACCAAACTGATCCAGTGATCGGGACGTTAGGAGATGAGTGTGCTTACACATACTCTCGTTCACATTACTCTGACGATATGACATCATATAAATGCTGTGCACGTTCTTACGGTTGTGTATAATTTATCATCGTGTTATTTTATCCGACTGTTTTTTGCAAATAAAGTAACTCTTCAGTTATCTGTCTCTGTAGAGTTGCATATCTCAGATATGATTCACCGGTATTCCTGCTCCACAAAGGAAAAACCTGTCCGTTCTACGGAAAACAAGCTGACTGCACCGTACCACCTGCGAAGTACAAAACAAGCGAATCCGACAAAAATACACTTTACACTCTTGATTATGTGATGACCTTCTAAAACTAAACTGTCTGTATGGTGAACATTTTTGAACGCTACTTCAGTCCGACCATTAACCTGCACCTGGCCACAACTGCACATAGGGAGTGAAGATCAGTGAATGATCATTGATACTCAGTGATAAACAGTGCGGTGGCTGGCTCCCCTAAAGGTACATACAGTATCTCCACGACTGACCCTCGCCGGTACGGTATGTAGCCCCCGCGCTCAGGTACGGTATCTCTCCCTCTCTGGTACGGTATCTCCCCAAATTTTTCAAAAATTTGACCACAAAAGTACCCTTTTTGGTTCAAATTGGTTTAAAATCGACCACCAAAAGTACAAAAACTTGCGCACTTCGCGCGACTTATGCCCATTTTAACCCGAATTCCCATGAGACTAGTGTGGTACAGTATGTCTCCCTAAAGACTCCCCCCCCCAAAAAAAAAAATCCTGGGTACAGTACCCCACCCCGGTATGGCCGTTTTTGGCCTCAAGGTACAGTATCTCCCCTTCAGAAGTAGCCACAGCACTGGTGATAAACAGTCATCAAAAACCACAGATCCCGATCCTGTCACTGTTAAGAGAGGGTGTGGAGACTACAAAGAAAGAGATAAACTTACAGAAATATAAACATGAGCACAAAAAGATCAAACCGACCGGAATATAATTGGCATTGATGTAGTCAGTTCCGTCCTCATCATCAATTGAGATCAGTTTGACACGACTGTGATCGAACGGCAGAATGTTGGTGAATCGATTCTTGACCCGATTGCACGGCAGATCCGCAGCCACACACGGCTGACCTCGGCCGACCAGTTTGAGTTCCTGTACATTGTGTAATGGTAGTTGATGTTTCATGAACTAGTATGCGCAAACTTGTCAGGAAGTACAGTACACCACACTTTTGTCGCAGCTGCGTTTTCGGTGGCAAACAGTTGACTCTTGAATCTGGCCCCGCTAATTGTCTGCACTATTGTGACAATCAATTGTATCATATCATGTGGGAGGGATGCGAGAGCATTGTGTGACTGTTGTATTTAGCAAATTATTGAAAAAATTAATTTGGAGTCCTGTGTACGACTAGGTTTCGCGGGGTATTCGAGACCATCGGCGTGACGTTGTGTTGGGATCATGTGGCCATCTGGTGCATTCGCACTGACGATGTCCTGGTGCACCGAAAGCAGAGGTGGCCGTCGAAAACCCCGAAAAACATCGAAAAAATTACGCAGGAAAATCCCGAAAAAAACTCGTCTGAATGCACTGCCACCCTGTGCACAAATGTTCTTCCAAGACACAATTAAAAAGAGAACAAATCAACAAAAAAAGAAGAAAACACGCCTCATATTCTTCGGAGAACCTGAAGTCCGAGTCAGCAGCCATCAGTCTGACGTGCTCCTTGAAATGACATCGTCTTACGGGACGGCTGAATGAATTGTTTACATTATTTTTGCGATCCTTATCCTTCATTGATTGTAATTAGATTAATTATCGATGTGATATTGCTTTGCTTGTCTGATTTGTCAAGGAAATAAAGTTTAAAAAACCGTGTTAATTTGAGTCAGACACTGTCTGGCTGACTGATGATTGTAGTATATGTAACCACAAGGTGGCCCTCCATTGTTGTGTTACGAACGATTGATTAAGCAATGTACATTGAAAAAAATGGGACCAAACCATTAAATGGAATGCTTTTCTACAGTCAACGTAGATTGAAAACTTCCTCAGAATTGAATTTCGAACAAATTATTGTGAACACCTTACCCAAAAGCAGACTAAGTTATGATGATTTGAACCGGACAGGACACCGCCCAGAGCGCATTAGTCACACGTGATCAGATCAGGAACCAATAGCTATATAGAAGCAGATTGACAACTTTCCAAATAAGATAAATTAATCAAATCACGGTCGAAAACTAGCCTCCAGCGTTGAAAATTTTGAAACGAAACACGGAACGAAACACGATATTGAGATCTGAACAAATAAATATAACTCGCACAGATCCAATGTGGTTCTCCGCACGTGCAACTTTGAATCCTCAAGTAGTGGTCAAATATACTGTAACATTACTTGTAACAATAAAGGAGAACTCATAATAAAAAGTAAAAAATATACAATGCCGTTTCAGAGAAAAACCGAGCCCATCACAGTAATGTAGACAACGACAAGAAAATCGTCTACTTACAGTATCTAGAACCTCTTGAGAAGACAGAAGATAATTGAAAAAATTGCGTCGCGCGTGAAAAATCTTTTGTAAAAAAAACAAAGAGCAACAATATACAAATAACCAGAGCGATCAGTCACCCAAAATTGGCAACTTTCATGTAGTCATACTCACAAAGGTCAGACGCTTTGTAACGGTACATAATGAGCCGTACCAACTTTGCGGGCATGCGTAAAAATTGTTCCCCTGTACCACATGAACAACTTTTACGCTGGCCAAATTAGTGCGCCAACTCCGTCACAAAATACAGCTCAACCAAAATGTGCCAAATCCATGCCAAGTCCTTGCCAGCAAAGTTGATACGGCCCAATATTACTCTCCTGCGAAGTTGGATAACTTTTCAAGGACAAACCAAAACAGAATAATGCTCATCAGTGCTGGGGTGGGGGGGGGGGGGGGGGGGGGGGGGGGTATTACCCCCCCAACTGCTAGGTAGCTTTCTTGCTCCGAAACCCATACCCCCCCAAACTGGCTAGCTAGCTTTCTTGCTCCGGTCATCAAGTAAGAAAAGTGTTGATTTTAGTGCCAAAATGACCATTTTATGGGCCAAAATGGTCAAATTCGTTCAAATTTTCTCACACGTGCACAAAAATACGCATTTTAAGGCTTATTTTAGCATAATTTCGACCAAATTTTATACCCCTGTTTTTGACTTCTGGACCAATACCCCCCAAATCGGGGTACCCGGCTAGCTAGCTAGCTTTCTTGTGCCGGACCCCTCCAGCTAGCTAGCTTTCTTGCTCGGACCAACTGCATCACTGATGCTCATGCATACGCGCGTTTTCATGTCAGACAAACTGTCAGTTTTTATTCATGACGCGTCCTTCACAGCAATTGGGAAACGTGACACTCTCTTATGTCAAAAGAATGTCAAGCTTAACAAGGTCGAACAAACCATTCTTTGGTGAAACACAAACGTGAGCAAGACTCGTTTAATTACACAAAAATCGACAATTTTTTGCAATAAAACGCGTCCGAGAAGAGTGTGTGACACTCGAAATGGAATTTGTGTGGGTTACTGTACATTCATTTCTTGGGAGCAGGGTTGGGCAAAAAAAAAAAATTTTATTTTTTTTAAAAAAAAATTTTTTTTTTTTTTAAAAAAAAAAGGTTTTTGAAAAAATTTTTTTTTTAAAAAAAAAATTTTTTTTTTAAAAATTTCCGGGGGAACAAAATGTTCTAAAACGTCCAAAAATGGCCTTTTTGGGGGTTATTTTTTGTCATTTTTTCTCAAGGGTCGAAAAATTTTCTTCACAAAATCACCTTTGGGGCATGTACTTGGTACCTAAGATACCCCAAATGATGTTATTATACCTTCCCTTGGTACATGGAACACAGTATGCATGTACCTACATGGTACTTTGATGTCATACCCCATCGGGTCGGTCATATACGACTGATTCAGCTGCCCGACAAGTATTTCTGCAGCTTATATTCTCAATTCTGTGTGGTTTATGAGTGAATCTTGCTTATTCGGCCACAAACTGTTGTGTCCGATACCACAGAGCAGCAATCATCGGTCCATATCAAGCACAGACTGTTGGATCGTACCGAAATGACGTAAACACCGTTGATAAGTGATGCAAACCAAGTCACAAAAGTGACTTGTCAATTAAAGTTGTATTTTTTCGCGATTTTGCGCGTTTTTTAGGCAAATTTGGTAAAATTTCCCCGAATCTCAGGCTTTTTAAAAAAAAAATTTTTTTTTTTAAAAAAAAAATTTTTTTAAAAAAAAAAAAATTGTTTAAAAAAAAAATTTTTTTTTCCAACCCTGCTTGGGAGCACCACACGAAAGCAACAGCAAACTCCACAAACAGAATACCCGACAAGTTGACATTGACAACCTACTGAACATTAGTTTTTCCAGAAAAAATGGATGATAAGACAAAATCAAATTAATCATCATCATTGATACCACCGTAATACCAGCAGGAACGTGACTATCGAAGGAGACCCTGGTTTTGATCATTCGGGAAAGAAGCAGGAGAAAACATGGGTGAAGTTTCCTTGAACAACTACAGTAAAAGTGAATCGACAAATCAAGCAATGCCAGTACCACACGGACAGCCAGCCGGAATCTCACAAACACACAACACTACCGTAATCCTACCGTACCTCTTATCCATTTCGTTCGTTTTGTAGAGTGTGGGCGCGGGTTGCAGACCGTATCGGCTGTCGGGCGATGATGGCCCGATATCAGCTAATCGACCCTCGATCCGTGCGCGTTCACGCAGCGATCGTGACCGACGGTGATGACCGGAAGATTCTGCAACTTGCCACTTGTTGCATGTTTATGTGCATAATGTGATATGCCTGGGTCATAAATGACACTTTTGCACCGAAGAGATATTCTGACCTTCACGGATGCCAGTGAATTAAAGTTGCAACAGACAATCAAAAAATGCTGATCGTTAACAATAGCAACAAGCAGAAAATTTAAGTTTCGAGGCATTAGTGCGCCTTGCCAATTCAGGGACGCAAGGCACGTCAACTGCCAACCAACTGCCCAACGAACCAGGCATGAGTCCACCAACTGTGCGTGGTTTATCGGCCATATCGAACTGTCGATTGGGACTTAATCGATTGTCCGATCCAAACGATCGCTCGTGCGGATCAGACCCAATCACGATCGATGTCAACTTGGCCAAGCACGAATCGGGTGATGCCTGCAAAAACACGGTGAAATTAGTTATTAGAAAATGCTTCTTCGATAACAGCGTTGCCGAAACAGGCAAAACTCATTGCTGTTACATTATTGTAACGTACCAGTGGAGTGTGGCTAACTTGCAGTTTAATTACCCGTTGCCCTCTCTCACTGGATTGCACTTTTGTGCGCAGCAAGTGATGGTTCACACGAGCAACCAGATTAGGTCAATTGGCCAGAGATGTTCGCACCGACGAGGCCTGGCACCTTGCCCGTCTGTGAAAGCAGGCCGAAACGGTCCAAACTCACTGCTGTTACATTATTGCACTGACGATGACCGGTGCACTTTTCGGCTGTGTGTGATGGAACGCTGGAACATACAACACCCAAAGCAACCCGCAATGGGTTAGTCATGTTGCAGGGCTACAGTAATCCAGACAGTCACACCACCCCCATAACAGGTGACGCAACCTTACTGGAAATGACAGTCTGAACTGGGGTTCGCTGCCTGGTTACGCACAACAAAACAACCAGGTTATCAGTACACCGGCTAATTGTTTAGTCGTCAACGTACCTAGCCAGACCAAAGCAGCCCTAAATGAGCACGAT
>JASAMV010004601.1:0-103908 GCA_030248065.1 Rhynchonema sp. JSB1_4
GACTAAATGTTTTACAAGTGGATTCCGGAATAATGAAATGCAAACGCTGGCTAGAGTAATACGACGGATTGAATATCGGATTCTGAGTTTGAACTGTTTCAAGAACAGAACCGCCATTCGGCTGCTGTGCCGTTTTTTAATTTTGTACCGTGAAAAAATGGTTCGAACGAAGCGAAAAAATATTTTCCGGAACAGTTAGCGAACGATCCCCGGAGCCGGAACCCGATCCGCACGTTCACAAGTAAAATTAACCGAAAAGTGTTCATTATCAATCACTAACTTTACTTAGTTAGGTGTTTATGCTGTGTTGATTCATGTCAAATGGATGACAATTAAACCTTTTTTCTTCTCGCAGGATGCACTGGAGAAGGAGACGGATCACATCTACACTGCGAATACATTCAGTCAGTTGGTACGCTTTGCGCACCAAGCCAGCGTGCACATGGTCGAAATGGGACTGTTCAAAGGTATTGATATCGATGGCTAGCTGGTTCCTGTTTTCTGGAATTTTTATCGTGCAACGAGCCGTATTAAGCAACAATCTGACGTTGGTTGCGTCATTTGTGGTTTTCAAAATTTTTAAACAATTCCACAAGAAGCGATAACGTGTTCAAAATTGACTTTTATTGAATCAATGAGTGTGAGTGAATGGTGAAACATCGCACAAACATAAAGTCGACGTTGTCAACGTTGCAGGTCAAATCATACCGATCGTCGACGTGGCCGATAATTCAGCGTCCGACTCAGATCTGAAACTCACCTTTGTGGTACAGGAACCCAGAAATCTGCACGCCAGCATATCGTTAGGTTGCGATAATTACGGTGAAACCAGCGGTAATCTGCAGTGCAGCGTCCCATCGACCTTTGGCCGAGGCGAGGAGTGTAGCGCTCAGGTACGGATTGTCCTGGCTGTTTTGCGTTTTACTTTCATTTTTAACGGGTATTGAGGTTGTTGAGATTTGCACATTTCTTTGAGACGTAATAAATAAAATTTTGGTGCGAAACATTGCACATGGAAGACTCGAAAAAACAACACAAGTCTCAACCATGGAAAGCCACGCACAATCTCCTGGATGTATTATAATCGTGTTCAGGAGGTTTTCCTTCAAATAATGACCCTTGCTGAATTAGACATTTGCTGATGACAAAGATAAAAAATAGTGAAATATTGTGTATTATATAGATGTTAAACAGTCAAGCCTGTCAGGTTTCGCAAGGCTGGCGCGGCACAACACTGTTCAATTTCTCGGCGCACAAACCACTGCTCGGCTGGCAACGGTACACATCGCTCGGCCAGTCGATCTACCGTAATTCAGCTACCGTACCCTGGTCGGGCTACGGTCACGTCACGTGCGGCCTGTCAAGTGAACTATGGCACCGACATTCGCACAAATACAAAAAGATTGAACAAACGCTCAGATGGCATTACGATTGGAGACAATTCTATCCGGATAAAAATGCGTCGTTCGTTGTTCGGGAGCACGCGGGTCATTCGCTCAAATCAAGTCTCGAACATTCGGTGCAGTTGAACACTCAGGTATTGTGGAAGCGGTTTTTAGAATTTTTTTGAATTCCAGCCAGTGCTGTAGTTCGAGTGTATCGTGAAAAAGTTGGTAAGCGACATAAAATGGCTAAGCGTCGCTAACGCCGACGTATTTTAGTTCAGAACCTCTCCTGTCCTGAAACCAAAAATCAGGTCCGGAAACGGTCTGTGAATCGAGTTGTGAGCGTTTGAAAAAATAACCAGGTGCCAAACAACGGGTTGAAACATGGGAGACTCAAACTTAACGCGTTTTTCTCGAAAAAAGTTGGTCCTTAGTCACTTTTTTCACCATACCCTCGAGTTGGTTCGAGCTAGCTAGCCCATCTCGAGCTAGCTAGCTAGCAAAGTTTGTAATCTGCGTGTTGGAAAACGTTTCCGGAAAAGACGTTTTTTGCCGTTTAACCAATGTGGAGTTTTTGAATAGTTTCTGCATTTTCAATGGCATATTGTGTCTTCGCGCTATGCTTCACAGCAGTTTTTGGGGTCAGAATATCTACCTGTACCTGTTATTTAATACCATGTATTGGAAATTTCGTTTTTTCATAAAATATAAATAACGGGTTGCAACTATTGTTTATACTATATATATTTTAGCCACTCGAAACGATATCTTGCAGGACAACGACATTCTGCCGAGCAAAGGCGTACTCGCCAAACTAGTCACCGAGCTAGCCGGCTTCGGACTTGGAGGCGACGTGCGATATTTGCGCAACCATATGACCTTTCAAGCCACCACGCCGTTGCCTTATGCCGGTGCTTTTCTGTCTTGTGGATTGCAGGTCTGTCTTGTGGTTACAATTTTTAAATACAGAAATCCTTTTTTTATTTTCGTGTGGTTCATGTGTTCAGTATTTCCCCTGATCCTTCAAGGGTACCTATATCCAGCCACGTGGTGGTCGCAGCCTGCATTTGCTGGATCGCACCTATTTGGGTGGACCAACGGATCTGAGGGGCTTCAGTATGGCCCGAGCAGGTCCGATGTCGCAGAACAATGCTATTGGTCAGTTTTATATGGCTATTTTATTCTTTTTGGACTGATTGGCTCGATCTTGGTCGCGTCACTTTCGTTTTTGGTACATATTTCGACGCTAATTTCAACCATAACTGCCGGTGCCGGGATAATCTCGGGGGTCGACAAGTACGAAAAATGACCATTTTTCGCCTGACAATATCAAAAATCGCTTGCTGCTGTTGACGGTCATATTTGTTTCGCAGGCGGCACGGCCTCCTGGGCAGCAGCCCTGCACGTCTACCGTAGCCTTTATCCGAAGAATGTCGTGTTTGGGCACGTGTTCGCGTGCGCCGGCAATGTGCATCCGGTGGATTATCGGCAGTCGAGTGCCGGTCTGATCAGGACCGTAAATCGAATGGTATCGGATCCGCGAATTTCGGTCGGCGCCGGGCTGGCGGTAAGAGTTGGTCATTTGTGCCGGCTCGAACTCAACTATTGTCTGCCGTTGCGGGCCAGACTGACCGATGGTGCACGACCGGGGTTCCAGTTCGGCGCGGGCGTGTCGTTTTTGTGATCGTGTGGCAAAGAGAGGTGCTGATTTCGCTGCCTAATGCATTTTTACAGACGCAGGCAGGTAGGCTGTCGTTCAGAGTCGAGCCAGGCAACAAGCCCAACGTGCAAACACGCACCGATTATGTGACTGAAACATTGTGAAACGCATTCGAACAACCTGCGCGGCTTGTTGACCGCGCACGTGTTTGAGCTCGATGCCTGTTTCGACAGTTCCGCTAAAAACCGCACAAGGTAGCGAAATTAGAAATTACTAAATTGCGTGTGCTTTTGTAGGAGGTTGTAATTTGTAGTTCGTTTCGTTTGTGTCTGAGGAAGTTTCGCCCCCCGATCCCCGCGGCTCATCGCACGATTTGCTCAAATGTTTTCTTCTGAAAGGTTCCCCAAACGCTTTCTGAATGTCAAAAAATAACGGAGAGTAATTCAAAAAAGTGATGCATGTATAGTTTTTTGTTGTTATGATTCATTTCTTGACTATGTTGCCATCTTCGAAGATTTCAACCAACAACAAACCACTGCATTTTATTTATTACTTTTGAATCAAGCATTCAATCGTTGTTACACTGCCCGGTTAATACTTTATGTGCTCTCCATCCTCATTTATAATTTTTGTTGTCATGCCGGTTTTTGTCAGATGTTCTGCACTTTCCCAATCGTGGGCGTTTAGAATTCAGATTTCTGGTCAACTTGAGCTTAAAAAGATACAACGTGTGTTTTGAAGTTCTGAGTGGATCTCGCTTGCGTGCTAATAAACAAAAATAATGGCAAGATCGCGTTTTGCTGAAGAAGCTGAAATTTGCATTTGCGTAAATCAGCATAAAATGCACCATTTCTGAGATAATGGGCTATATTTTCACTGAATCGCATATATCATCGACCCTCCTAAGTTATTTAAATACGGTACGGGGTCCGGATCATTGATAATTGCGATAACAAGGTAGATAATGGGTAGTTTACACTGACGACTAACAAAATGCACTGAAAAGCTGAGGGTTCTCAACCAACTGTTCGCAAGTGGCGAAGGTACATCCGAAATTAAATCATGCTAATTTTGTCACCATGAATTCATACCGCTTCGGAATTCTCGTGGCAGCTGGCACCTTGTCGGCAATGTCGTCAGTCAGCACGGTTCCGGGCACAGCCGAAAAACGGTATTTCTGCATGACACTCACAAAAATGAGAAACAATTCAGCTCGGGCCAGACTTTCACCCAAACATTGACGTTTGCCAAGACTGAATGGAATCACTCGTTCGTCGGGAATGAATTTGAGTCCATCTGGGGTCGACTCAATGAAGCGATCCGGATTGTATACTTTTGGTTCCGGGAACAATCGTTCGTCCCACAGCACAGCTGCTATTTGTGGCACAACAATGGTGTCCTTCTTCAATTTTATACCATTCAGTGTTGTGTCTTGCAGCAGCTTGTGACCGACGTTGAATGGAACCATATTCGAACAACGTTGCATTTCCTGCAATACGCATTGGAGCTGTCGCCTGTAGCAACTCCCTTGCCTTGATGGTCGTCAAGAAGTAACTTTACTTGGTTAAGGATTAGGGATGACAAACGTAGACGTCGATTGGAGTAAAAGTCGGCTATCGTGCGCTTTCGGATTAGGGAATCCGAACATGAGCTTGGTTTGTCGGGGTCCCTGGTTTTTGGGTCCAAGACATCGGTTCCAGTCAAAATTGGGTCCAATCCTCTGTCAATTGGTATTTTGGGCCCATGACCAAAGAGATATTCAGATATAATTCGAATACCACGTGTCCAAACTCACAGGAATCAAAATTTCATCCCAATTTATGTTCATTCACACGCTTTTCCTGTTGACACCATCCACATTCTGGAAAAGCTATGACCACCACTCTCCAGATGAGCAACATGAAATCAGCAGCTCAAAGGTCCGACCTGAATGGCAGCCATTATGTAGGGCAATGACGATCGGTCGCTCATGGTTGGTGGACGGTCGGACCCAAGGTGTTCATGGATCTCTGCTTGCACTTTGCGTTGAGCCTCAGGATATTTGAGCATGAACCAGAATCCCCATCTCAGAGTGGTCACCGTTGTTTCCATGCCAGCCACCCAGAGGTCCAATAATGAGGACAAAAGTTGCTCCATGCTGCGGGAGTGAGCAAGTTGAATATGAATATGGTGAACATGGACTCTTGTCAAATGACCCATACTGGAAGTTATAAGTTACTTGAAGTATCCAGTGTTGCCGGCGGCTTCCACGCGCCTCCATTCCTTCAGAAACGCATCCAAGAAATCGGTCGGTTCCGAGTCCGGGTCTTCTTCTAACATTTGTTCATGTGCTCTGAAACCAATAAACGGTTTTACATGAGAAGCTTACAGATACACCCAAGCTGGAAACAAGCAAGAACAATTTTCATCCCCCATACCTGACATCCTCCATGAAGAAGTTATTGATTGCGGCCAGATTTTCATGCACTTTGTTGGCGCCAAATCCGCCGAACAGGGACGTGTGCTGCAGCGCCGGCCAGATGTCGATGAAACGAATCATCGGCGACGCGAACAGTTGAAAGTTCTGTTCGATGCGTTCTTTGAGTTGGTAAAATCGATCCAGATTGTCGTCGAACGTGTGTCCTAACAGCACATCGGCGATGATATTGCCAACGGTCAGCTGCAGACTATCGGCCAGATCGAACGGTTCGTCGGCATTCGCTGCCGTCTGAAACATCACGGTTTTAGTCTCAAACTCATCGTTGTGTGTGTGTGTGTGTGTGTGTGTGTGTGTGTGTGTGTGTGTGTGTGTGTGTGTGTGTGTGTGTGTGTGTGTGTGTGTGTGTGTGTGTGTGTGTGTGTGGGGGGGGGGGGGGGTGTGTGTGTGTGTGTGTGTGTGTGTGTGTGTGTGTGTGTGTGTGTGTGTGTGTGTGTGTGTGTGTGTGTGTGTGTGTGTGTGTGTGTGTGTGTGTGTGTGTGTGTGTGTGTGTGTGTGTGTGTGTGTGTGTGTGTGTGTGTGTGTGTGTGTGTGTGTGTGTGTGTGTGTGTGTGTGTGTGTGTGTGTGTGTGTGTGTGTGTGTGTGTGTGTGTGTGTGTGTGTGTGTGTGTGTGTGTGTGTGTGTGTGTGTGTGTGTGTGTGTGTGTGTGTGTGTGTGTGTGTGTGTGTGTGTGTGTGTGTGTGTGTGGCACTCGCAACCGTTGAAACATCCCCAAATTTTGCAACAGTGCAGAAAAGTGTTATGGCAAGCAGCAAATAAAAACCGGATAAATTAAAAAGCGGTCATTAAAGTATGCCACTCGCTCAAAGTGTACATTTTGTTTAGAAAATGGCGTGCGCTGCTGCATGCGCTGTGTGTATAAAAAGTGCCATGAACCGATGGATTGCCCATACCTGCAGATCAGTCAAGAACAACTGAGTGGCGCGAAGAATTTTCGGCTCCATTGCGGCCCGTCCGAGTCCGAAGTCCCTCAGAGTGTGCAGTGCAAAACGACGTTGCTCTCGCCACAATTGGCCTTCACTGAGGATCAGCCCGGTACTATTATGACTCAGCAGCCTGAAGACGGGCGTTGCGGGACGACCAGCATAAGTTTCACCTGTGCGTTGTGCAACATTCTGCTAGTTTTACGTAAAAGTTGAACAACTAAAATCCACATTGTGAGGGACGACTTCACCAACCATTATTGACCAACGCTTGTCTGATGAGATCGTAGTCAGTGATAATGACCATCGGGTATGGGAAATTGAATCGAAAGACCGGCCCATATTTCTTGCCCAGCTCGGACAGATATTCGTCAAATCGCTCGAAATCAGCTTGTAGTAGATTTCCCACCACCGGCAACGGCGTAGGACCAGGCGGGTAGTTGTCGAGGTCACGATAAAACTGGTACAACCAATAGAACGCCAAACCAAGCGCAGTTAGAATCAGATACAACATTTTTAATCGATGTTTCTTCTTCGAAAGAAATGTCCGTGGAAAAATATTGTGCCGATTAAGTTTCTGTTATGCTAGACCTATCGACAGTGCACAACGCGAGCAGCTCTGAATAGTGTGGTGATAACACGAAACCGGTTTACAGACGTGTCGGTTTGCAGATAACAGCGACTTCAGCACGTCAACCTGCTTGCTTTCAAAACAGTAAGACGCTGCCACCAGATGTTTTATACCTACGCAGGTTATGGCAAAATAGCATCCTGTTTAGGACGATCTTTGCACAGATGCACATTGACACATTTCATGCGAGAACAAATACATTACCCTACTCAGCAGCAAACAACTTTCCATGATTTATGCATTCTCACCTCTCTGAAAAATGAACTTAATAAAATCAGGTGTCAAAACAAAAATACTTGTACTAGAGCCAAGCGTATGAAACCCGCACTGCGTGAAACATCATCAGTCTCGGTGCTGGCGTATCGCTGCATGTGCTTTGGGCGCTACGTCAAATGTACGAACGTGCATTGACTTTGTACTGTCAATCAGTGAAGGATAAGCTGAAAATTGCCGATGTATTGCTGCTGATGTTGTTGAAATTTGCGAGTGAGCTGCAAAAATGTTGGAGTGATCAAAGCACCAACGTTGCCTCAAATTATGCCGTGCCTACACACAAATTGTTATTGTAAAACACAAACTGAACAACTAAAAAGAGGTGCGATTTACATTTATTCAAGTTACCCTTTTATTTGTTGTTGTTTAATTGTTGTCAGGTCACAACTTCAATCGATGAGAAGATAATAATTGCAAATTATGTGGCATGCTACTGTACGTATTTATGAAAGTGCCACGGGCGAGAATTTAAATAAATAAAAATGGGAACATTCGTGTATATAATAACAATAACAACATGAAAACAAAAAACCAAAAACTGAGCCGTGGCTTTGCCCAAGCAATTCTACTATAAAACGCATAGTACCGAAAGTCATTCCAAAGGCTCTATATCTACCGGTACCCATTAGCGCCATAGTTACTGGCTAGTGGCGGCTGATAATACGCCTCGGTCGGACAGTTCTCGTGGAGCAACACGTGCGCCAGTTCATCCAGTGATGTTTCAGGGAAGACCAGGTCGTGATGCGCCGCGATGTCCTAAAAAATAATCGACGGCATCAAAGTCGGTGATCGTCAGTGTTTTTTAAAAAATTCAATTTTTTATTATAAAAATTTAAAAAAATTCGTTCCAAAAGTTAAAAAAAATTACATTATTTCAAAATTCGAAATTTTTCTAATGTTCCGCTCAAGATAATGTACGGTCCGCTGAGTGGTATTTCCAGCTAACACCATTCCCTGAATCATCAAGGCGGACTCACATTGAGTTGTTGAGCATCGTAGTGCGTGTTGTTGTGCACCAAGTACACGACGTGTGTGATCACACCACGATCGTGCACTTCACGTGCGTAACGACCAGCGTTGAAACACGAATAGCCGTTGGTGAATATCACCGTCGCCTGAATCAGGGCTGAATTTTGAAGTCCAACAGGGTCTATTCATGGGTGGCTGACACCCATGGCTGACCGAGGCGCTCAACATTCCAACAACCGCAGATTTCTCAATGAAATATACATATACATACATACTTGTGCAGGAAATCGTCGTTGAACGTGCACATTTTTCGATATCGGTCCATGAAACAAAACGTGCTTCAACAGTGAAATGGTTCATTTTCAAATTTTGCTGTGAAGTATTTTTCACATTCTCGAGAATTCACAAAAACAAACAGTGATCCCAAAGCTGCCGTTAGCCTAATGAAGACGCGTCAAGTTTGAACAAAGCACAGTGCGCCTTGCTCCAGATGTCGCAGAGAAGCTTTGAAACATCCCCCACTGCACCTTTTTCACATTCCACACCTTTCTCGCACCATTTTGCGGATCGAATTCGTTCGGCACGTTATTGAGGGCAGCGCCCAAATTTCGGGCACCCGGTTGAAAGGCAATGGATGCCAAGAGAGCCTTGGCTGTCTTTGATGATGTTATGTCCTGCAGAATTGCACACGGGACTGGCTCATGTTTCGCCTCGCTTAGTAGATGGCAGACCAGAGGTTATCGTCAGCTACGCAAAACTATGTGTAGCTACTGATCTGTCACGATTTGGCCGATGTGATGCTTCTTACCGTACTAAGTTCATATCTGAGAACTTTAAACTCGACCATCGAAAAATGTTACTCCAGCAAGATGCATAACCGGCCTAATCTTGTCACACCCGCAGTGAACAACGTTAAAAAAATGCCACGGGTGTTTTTACTTGTGCATTGACAATTGCTTTGAATATCAAACATTATTTTTAGACCAGCGCAAGAAAGTAGTTTACCAGTGGGTGCGTGGGAACCACTTTTACGCTGGTCAAGAGTAGCCAACCGTCATGTGCGCCACATTGTCCACTCGTTCGCCAAAGGCAACGATCGCTATTTGCACGCCATTCGATCCGATCGAATCAAACCGATCAATCAACCGATCGGCCAAATTACGATATCGATTGAGGAAATCAGTACTGCGACCGGATGCGTCCAGCAGAAACACCACGTCGAGGGGACAATTATTTACGGTCGGTTCCTCTGCGAAAACAGAGAATTGTGGAAATGAATGTTGAAGCCAACTACAGTACGTCACAAATGGTGATCGGAGCTGTTTAACAAGGACTGAGCTAAGAGTAAGGGCTGCGTGCCGTAATCGCACTTAACGACGACCTGATGGATCGCCCGTCTGTGAAACCAGAGAACGAAACGATATTAATCAAAAGCACGCTGTACAAAAACACCGAGTAGCGCCACCGTATTTCCTGTATTTGAAGCCCCTCTAATCCGTAGAAGCCTTCCAATGCTTTGGACCAATACTGACATTCAGTGATGTGCATTAATAAGCGCTTCTGTGCTCTGATTGTGTATAAGCAAATGTCTTTGTACACTGTACTGTGAAAACGGTTAGTTCAGGCCCATGTATTTCGTTTGTCATATACTCGATATTTGGTTTCTTATTGATCCTTTTTGTCATGAGTTATGGGCTCACTTGGGCCAGAAAGTCGCTGAAAAAAATAGAAGAAGCCATTGTCGGGTCAGAGGGTGGCTAAAAAAAATAGAAACCCAGGAGGGCTTCTTTTAGAGCAAATACGGTATTTCACCTCGGAGTACAAAAGCAGGCGTCGAGGTTGTGGTCGATGGTGTTCTTGTCGTCCTCATCACAACAGTGCACTCCAGTTGTGGTCTGAGTGCTGCCAGTGCGCGTTCGGCTGCCCGTTCGCCGACGAACAAGTGCTGCTCGCTCGACACCATTTTCATCAGTTCATCCCTGAAATATCAAGGGATGTGCACAATCAGACAGTCACGTGACGGTTTGTATGCCTACATAGGATACCACGATGAAAGAACAGTTACGCTGGTCGCGGTTGTACTACAAATCTGATGCCCAGGAGTGTCCAATTGACACATAAATTTATTCGGGCCTACCTAACTAAACATCGAAGTTCAACTGCGGTCATTCTGCACTGCTCAAACCAACAGACCGACTGAAGGGTTGATTGACCGATACGGCATACGCATGAATGTAATTCACATCTAGTATTCGCTGCATCGGTGCATCGATCAAATCGTGACTGAATCCATCCGTGACGCTGATCAACAACACGCGTGCATTTGGACGTCGACCGCTGATCACGTCGTGGACAACATCTGGAATTGATGTTTCGTGATTTGGAATGCAATTGAGTCATCAATCAATTGATAAATCATAGAATCAATCAGAATCATTCAAACAATCACAACCAACTCAGTGCCCGTCCGGTGTACGTTGTGCCACGCAAATGTCGCAGTCGGTGAAGCGTGAGCTCGAATTCTTCGACCGTTTCGAACTCGGTGAAATTGTGCGAGAATATCTGCAAGATTGTTTGTTCGGTCAGATTTCGGCAACTGGACTGAGTTTAGCATGCGTGTTTTGTGACAATTTTTACAAAGGGACACAGGTGTGTGTGTGTGTGTGTGTGTGTGTGTGTGTGTGTGTGTGTGTGTGTGTGTGTGTGTGTGTGTGTGTGTGTGTGTGTGTGTGTGTGTGTGTGTGTGTGTGTGTGTGTGTGTGTGTGTGTGTGTGTGTGTGTGTGTGTGTGTGTGTGTGTGTGTGTGTGTGTGTGTGTGTGTGTGTGTGTGTGTGTGTGCGTGCGTGTGCGTGTGCGTGCGTGTGCGTGTGCGTGTGCGTGTGCGTGTGTGTGTGTGTGTGTGTGTGTGTGTGTGTGTGTGTGTGTGTGTGTGTGTGTGTGTGTGTGTGTGTGTGTGTGTGTGTGTGTGTGTGTGTGTGTGTGTGTGTGTGTGTGTGTGTGTGTGTGTGTGTGTGTGTGTGTGTGTGTGTGTCACTAGCTGCAATTCTATTTCAACGAACCCGATGGTACTTGCCGCTGTAGGTCACAAACGTGACGCGATGAGCATCAGGTGCCACATGCATCGTCAGTGCCACATCATGTATGAACTCAATCTGTCGTTTGTAGGCGTCCGTCACGCTGCTGGATGAATCGAGTAGGAACACAACGTCAACCAAACAATCTGAAAGTTTTTTGCGTCACCTTTTAGCGCCTTTTCTTGCTGTTCGATTGGCTTGGCTTTCGATTATGTAAATTGCCAGATGTATGTATGTTTCCTGTTTTCTCTTCGAGTTCAGCCAGTGTGCACAAACTCACTCATTTCACTCGATTGGCAGATGTTTCAAATAAACAAACCCGTATTAGCCATTGTGGTGCTCGTGAATGCCACAAGAAATAGAGCAAATAGCCAAATAAGTGCAGCTCCCCGCATGGTGCAGTTTGTGCTCACGATATCGGATTAATATTTTTTAGAACTTTCAAATTCAAGCTACAGAAACTCTGGGATGGAAGAGAATGTTTGCGTCGCGGACTAAACATGACGAAAACCCGTCGCAACTGGGCTGGTCACAGTCTCATCGCAACATTTTACGAGCACACAACAGTCAACTAGAATTACATAATTGCGCGCCGCTGGGTGAATTCTTATTCATTCCGCCGCGAGGCGTTGACAGTTTTATCTGCAGACTCTGAAAGTCCAAACCTCGCTGCTGGAAATTAATTAATGAATGACACCGTGATTCACAAAAAGATTTTTGTCTTTTTTTCTGACAGTGCAAGGAGTGCAATAACATGTGGGTGTTGTTTTATATTTTTGCCATGCAATGTTCTTGCTGTACTTTGTAATACCAGACCGAACACACCATGTTTAGAAAATCGATCCGCCACATCCACAACGAAATAAAATCACCAACAGCTGAGGGAGTGGATGCTGCCCACAAATGGACTGGGGTACTCGAACGCCGCAAGCATGTGTCTGGCCAGAGCTCTCTTCATTTGTGCCACTTGTGCGGGCTTGTTGTAGACTACAACAAGAACGCACAACAAATTCGCTTTTCACCAACATTTGAAACAAAGCTGGCAACCACAAAATTGTCCTTCTGACTTTTTTTATTTGATCAAGATCGATTAAACCATGTATAACCTAAGGCAAGGCAATCGAGGCAAGTCTATCTATCATGTCTAACGATAAAGTTGAAATTACCGATCAAAAATCGAAGTCGAAAGAGTACGCGAAGCCCGAAAATTAACATTGTCTCCACATATTTTATCATTTTATAGCATAATTTCAAAAGAGAAATTTTTTAATTCCACCCTGTACCGCCCTGTCTTTTGCTTGTGGGTCGCTGTCGGTCCGGTCACCTTACTGCGACTCTTGCGGTTCGTAGTTGGACTCGTTGAAGTTGGGCTGGGCACAAGAATCAGCGATTGGATCGAGAGACCTGCACCTGAACAAAATGTTGATTTGGTCAGTCTACATCGTAGATCGTTGACAGCGTAAGTATGCATTTCATCACAGCGATTCGCAGCGGTTCAAGCGCGACAAAAAATTCACATGCCTACATGTATCAAACTTTATGACTGCATGACAGCTGCCATGCAGCAGACTGAAGATGACCCAGCAAAGGCATGATAGCATATGTACATATAGTCCAGCCACGAACTCATGAGACGACTTATTTTGAAGTTGACTTGAACGGATCCAATAATGTTCCGGTTCCACGTATTTCGGAAATGAAAGAAAGAGAAGCGCATGTATTTTTTAGAAACACGCTCTCCACCTCGGTGCGTAAATTCTCTTGTTGAACAAAGCTGCTGTTTGCGTAAGCACGCAACAAATTGAGGTCAGCCAGCTGGAACTTGTCATCATGTCTTTCGGCCCAATCTCTTTCTTTTGTTTGCGAAAACCCGTGTAGCCGGCGCATTTTTGAATCTGGCCAAGCGAGCTTTAAAAGTAGTCGTCTCATGAGCACGTGGCTGGACTATACATTACTCAAATGTAACACCTCCCCAAATTTGTTCTTCACACGGCGCCTTGGTCGGCGGGCTCCTAAATTTCTTCAGGAACAAGTCCATATAAACTCAGTAAACATGGCATTCTCAGCAAAAATAGCTTCGGCTCACGACACGAACTCCTAAATTATACATGATCAGGCAAGAAACACGGTAACAAAATGTCAAGGTATACGTTGCTGCTGAACTTGCCTGCTGCACATGACATGTCACAAAAATGCCCATGTAGAAATGCAGAACAGAAACACATCGGATTCTGAGTGTAATGTGACAGACAGGCAGCACCGAACATTTTTGTGATTGAACGTCGCAGTGTGCACATCACGGCTTAAGCTTGGTAAACGTCAGAAATTTGACACCGTGAGCATAAAGAGAGATCACCATATAGTGCGTGGTCAATCCACGACGGTTTACTGTGGTCCGTAATGAGCATAAATCTGCGGGAGTGTGGTCGGTCTTGGGCCTGGTCATTGACAAAGTGGGTATTCAATATGCGTATTATGACGTTTTCTTCCGAGTGTCAAACACCAGACCAGAAATTGTTTATTGGTGGTCTGGGAAAAGAGCAAACTTTACGTTATGACGAATTATTTTACCAGAAAAAATAAGAATGCGCGATGTCTGGCCTCAGGACCGGTCCCGTATCGAGACCGATGTTGACTATGTGTCTCGTAGACGGGCCCAAAATTCGTTACTACAAAACAAGAGAAACGCTGGTAAAGAAAAGTGCACAACACTATTTATGTGCACGACATCAAAATATACTTAGCGTTGGTCTGCGGGTATGATGCGGCAATACCCGCATATGCACAGACATCTACCAAACTTGATCGGTATGGCTGGCGGCCCTTTTTTAAAGTCGCCTGCTGTGCTTTTGAGAAATGAATGATACCTACAGTATACACGATAAGAGAGCCACGAGCAGCTTTATGAGTGCCCAGACATGCTATATGTATCTGAGTTGGTTTTTATTTCTGTATATGGTGTGCATTCCGCATGTTTAACTACAAAATATTTCGCGCGGTTGTGCTTTAGTGCACATTGTATCTGGACTTGTCATGACAAGCATAGACACCCCAAAGTGCGTAGTGTCAATGTTTGCCTCAAATTTGGCATTGGTATAAATCAAATTGTCGTTTTTTTATTATTCCGAGATGTCGTTGCGAGCATGCTCTCATGCACAGCGCAGAGAATGCAACAAGTTGGTATGTACTACCTCAACCCAATTCATTTTCGTCCAAAATCAATCCCGCAATGGTTTCTTTGTTCGACCACAACATTTTCTGCACAAACGTGGTTCCGTTTTGTTCTTGTGACAAGAAGATTGACAATGGTCCATTACAGTCAAGTTTTTCTGACTGCGCCGGCGTCAGCATTTGTTGTATTTCAAACGTACCACCATGTGTGCATTATAACGAGAACAAAATGGCTCATTATATTCGTGCTGGGTGGTGTGGCACCATTACATGCCCTGAGCACTGTTCGTTTTTAGCTGTGTTTGATTTATGTCACAGTCGCATGCCCGTTTTAGGTGGTGCCCCTGATAATTTATTGTCATTCTGTGTCACCAGGTTCTACATGTACCTCTGGCCGCGCGATATGCGCATGATTTTTGGCTTTCAATATTACTCAAAGCATTTTGGCAGGTGCTTTTTACGCTAAGTTCATTGGGATTACACTGCCCCAAACACTAGGCTTGCATCTTTCCAATTTGCAGCTTCCATTACACAACCGCGAGTGCCAAAAGTGCGCTGTCAATAAACTACATATCGTTTTACACTTGCCAGCTTCTTTCTGGGTACCATCCTTGAAAAATAAATTGAGACTAGTTGACAAGGGTTTGGTACCCCTGGAAAAGGTGGCAGCCGGCACTTTCTGGCATCCGCGGTGACACGTGGCATTTATGTGACACCTGCGTCCCTCACTCAGTTGCAATAAAACTTGTGGCTTTGTGTGAGTGAGTGAGGGCTAATTGTAAAATGGTTGACCTAATACACTTTAAACAGCATTTGTCATTCCAGGCGGCCATAATAAACCCTGAAATACAAGGATATCGAACTTTGCAATGTGCGTCGTCGATCCTAGGCGCGATATTCTGTGTCACCCATTCTACGATTAGCCAAACATGAGGTGGCTCGTATAATTTTCGTGCACGCCTGCTCTAGTTGAGTTGCTGAAACACAAAGTGAGATAAAAAAAACCACCAATATAACACAGTCCATCCTCTTTATAGTCATCCACTGTGTGTAGTGAAATGCATCATCTAAGATGAAACGAACTAGCGCTTAATCAGAAAGTTTTGACGGACTGCTCTGCAAAAAAACAGTTTCCGAGCAGGTTCGAAGAAGAAGAAGAACGTCGACAATATGGAAACCAAGTTTGAATTTTGAATACAAATGCGTTCCTTCCCCGCAATGTTTGTTTTTTGCCGATGTCTCAACACTGTCGGTTCATATCGAACCTGAATCAAAGCTTGAACTGTCAAACAAACAGATGCATTTTACATCATGTCGATCAGCTTCATTATGACGTGTTGTCGGGAAAAAATTTTTCGGTCACCCTAAAATCTTCTCATCATGTGACACTCATCAGCTGGACAAACTTAGCGGCAGATTGACTTGAGAACCCAATTTTCTGTCGTATACGCCCATGCAAAGTTCTAAAACAAAGTGGATCACTACAAAATGGGTATGCTGTAATATATTTTTAGTATTCGGTGGTGCCCCGAAGGTGCTCGTTAGCGGCAGCGCATACATACATTCACGTACATACACATGTGTACCGTAAGACAGGAGAACGGAAGGGAACGAAGTGCGAGCTCTCGTCTCAGCGAGTGTATTATTTTATTTTGTCCCTCCTGGTGTTTATTTATCTTGGCCACTTCTCTCAATCACACAAGAGCATCGCTCGAAATACACCTCAAGGGTGGAAATGCCATCTGTCTTACAGTTTGTCAAATTTACTGATGAGTTCGGTTCGGCACGGTTCGGTCTCCTAAATTTCGTGCAGTATCAAATGTTTTGTCGACCCGCTCCATGAGCCTCTTATTGTGAATCTCTCTAGTCTCCCGGATGACATCGCCGTGTTTCAAACCACTCGAAGAAGGAAGAAAGAGCTCCTGGTCAGCGCATTTGATAATGTTGAGAAATTTTTTTTATGATGAAGAAGATTGTCAGGTCCCTATTATTCCACCGGAGAGTACGAGCTGTGTATTGTGCGTGGCACATGCAGAAATGTTTGAGGCCCAGCCTGTCTGAACCGATCACAAAGGTTTTCAGTTCCATCCACACAGACTTGAAGCAGCGCCATGCTTTAGGCCGTCACCTTACAAGTATTATGTACTTACAGCACAATATCACTGTCATCACATACAGTATACTGTACTGTGCCTGCCCCCAGAGATTCAGAGATGTCCGTTACGATTGAATTTGGGCGCACAAATTGAGATCAAAGTTTATTCAGGCTAGATACCTTGCCTCGGCACATTTTAGACGACGACAACATTTTGCTGTAGGGTTGGCCTTGCATCTCATCACTGTAATATTGAGTTATAAAGTGTCAAATCTGCGCGCAGAACCAAAAAAATCTGAAGTGTTTTGTTTATTCTTTTTCAGAATCGAGATTTTCTATTCAAAATTATCATTGAAATTGCGTGCCCATATTCAAGTGACACAACAACAAGGACAAACACGCAAACAATGAATGCAAACAAAATTGTCACTCTCATGATGGCAGTTGCAATAGCACTGGGCGTCACTGCCAAATCCAGGTATGCAACTTTGAATTTCAGCTTATTTTTTCTTGCTTTGTCAGCTGTTTAGCTATGACAAATACTGGGACTTGGCCAATCGTAGCGTGGTTCACACATATCTACACGAAGACATAGAATTGTGGTCCGAAATGAACGCTTGACACTTAAAAATTGTTCAGTTACTGTTCGGTTCTTTTTGTCATCTATTTTATTTCTTTTTTTATGTGCCACACACCGCACGCTTGTAAGCTTATGGGCCGAAACTGCATCCACAGATCTAACGCAATGCGTCTGCCCACAACGCTAAACCGCAACGTTATTGATCTGTCATCTTTTGTGTGAAGCACGTCCACAAGAGACACCAGTGCGCTGTGTACCTGTATGCCACTGCAATGAATGCATGAGAATTCTCATTCGTATATAAATTGAAACATCACCAAATTTTCCGTTGGGCACGGTGTCCTGCAGCATAGGCGGTGGCGTAAAAAAGTACCATGACGCGGGCCCACACACGATGGAGCACAACAAATAGCTCAATGTACACGCACAGATACAGCACACCCGGTATGGCTGCGTTCAATAGCCACTGTTCCAAACTGCTTAGCTCGAAAACCAATTTTAAACCTGCTGTCAATGCGCATTTAAGCTTAATTAAGTCTGGCTTGCTGGTTTCGAATGTGCAGAGACGTGCTGTTCGTTACCAACTGTTGTTGTTTGAACGCTGCTGCGCCAAATATTTTCTTTCGAATGGTGGAGTGAGACCCTAAGTCTGCTAAAATATACCATTCATGTTCGTTGTCGTTGTGTTTTGAGCGATTAAAGCTGGTTCATTAGGTACTAAACTTGTTGCGACCCGCCACCAATCAGTCACTCACCACGATCACAGGCACAAACCTTTGAACTGGCACTTTTTACCGACGTACAACTCCGTTCATACAGTCTACGCTCTAAATAGTGACACGATCAGGATCTGAAAACTTTCCGTCTTCAAAGTGCGGTGCAGTATACATTAACACTATACGTACAGTTTGAGATCGAATTGGCGGTTTTTATGTTAATTAAGGGTTTCACTTCAGGGATCACAACAAAGAGGACCCACTGTACCACCAAATATGATGCCACAGCAATATTTCACTGGTTTGTACTAACGCATGCTCCATCTTTCATCATGGTACAATATCCATACTGTATGTCACGAGTGGCATCATAACCGTTTGTTACATCGGGACATCAATTAACCGCTGATGTGCAGTATTATAGTTTCGTACTGCCGCATTGTGTCTCACAACCACAAGCTCCCGTTTTTTTACTCGCACGCGGTTTTGGTTCACTAGCTAAAGGTTTTGAAATATTTCCCCACCTAAATTTCAAATTTGTTGAAAAAACCTGCAGGTGATAGTTCTGCAAAATCTTACACAATAAAACAACAATATTTTTTGTCAATTTGTAGGCCCCTGGACCATAATTGTCAGCTTCTTCGTTTATCAACAGCTGTATTAGTCAAGTCCAATTTTGCGGTTTGGTGGCAACCACCTATGCCTAACTACCGTATATTGCGCCTAATTTCCCTTGTGTGTCGCCGGTCACGTCACGGCGAATACTAATTTGCCTGACTTGTATAATTCTGGAAACAAAAACGAAAGCAAACGACTTATGCGGCTTGCCGTGGATCTGTCGCCTGCTGCTTGGCGCCTTCCTGATGTCCCGTGCGTCGCAGATAAGACGGTGTGTCCTCGAATAAGATAACGGGTACCATATACTTCATATGAGTCCCTTTGACATCTTTTTTGACTGGTTTGTTGCTCAATAAATACCGGACCATGGCCGTGTCAAGTCTCAGCCCACCGGCTGGCGGCTGCGATGATGCAGCAGAGAGCAATAGATATTACGACTCGGCTCGACACAACTTTTGACCATTAGTGCTTGCTCAGTTGGCACTGTCGCTGACATAACATGGTATACGTGTTAGGTGGTGCATTGTACAACAACATATGTACATACATGTACAAACCATAGACATATAGCAATAACCTTTATTGCTGGTCATCCCCACACTCAAAAATGCATAAACATCTCGCATGCGCGCGTGCGGTCTTTTTTCTGTCTGGGAGAATCAAACAGCGGGTGAAGACACAGGTGTTAGAAGTTTCAAAACCTGATGGTGCCTGGAAAATGTGTTTGTTGGGGAAAGAGGCTATAAATGTAACCCCAATTGTGAGCTCAAGTCTAGTTCCACGTTTGCACAGAGATGTGACGATTCTTACAGTATACGCCCCTGTTTCTGTCCAACCACTGTGTTTTTGACCGCTGCTTCGACCATGCCAGGCGGGCTTACCACGTGCCCTGTGATGGTCCCCGTTCACATTGTTGGTCAGATCAAAACCAGCAGCGACCAAGCCGCCTTTGCATACTGTATCTTTGTCAAACACTGCTTATTGGCAACTGGTGTGCAACCGATGTACTTTGCATGCAACCGTGCGGTGCGGGGTGTGTACCTGTACGTCGGAGATGGAAATATGTTGGGCCGTATCGTACGAACGATTTCGTTACTCCTGTATTTAATTTTGACCAGCGTAAAACCAAATCGCGGCTCGCGGGGGAACGCAACTTTTACGCTAGTCGAAATCGCAGAAACAACAAAATCGCAAGATATGGTTCCCTTCCCTCAACCCACTTTGCCTCACCCCGACGGTTGCCAACATGATACTGTATGCATATGCCAGTCATTGTGAAACACTGAGGTCCTACCGTCGAGCATTACACCCAATCTGACCTTATTCTGTGTCAAGCTGGTATGTCAAAAGTCCACAGTTTCGTCTTGTGATAATTCACAAACGCTCCAAGCCTCCTGCTCCAATAATGTAGAGTAAAGCACATGTCACGCTAGTTTTTTGTTTCCAAAGCCGATTTGCATAACTAAACCGGACGGATTTCATGCATCGTTGGATTCGTAATGGGGCCAAGCCAACCACCCCAGCTGCTATAACAAACCCCATACTTACCATCTGAAGTGTGCTACAAGGGTTCTTCTGGGGTCAAGAAAACCGTGAAACAACGAAGCGTGCAAAATTAGCATTTGGGTGTTTGATTCTGGGTCTGGGTTACCACCACAGGTGGCTCACGGTCCTGATGAATTCTTTGAGCGTAACCCAAAAATGTGTGTCATTTCTTAACAGCACAAATGCACATTATTTCGAAAAGTGGATACACACGCGTTTTATTTTTGCAAAACACCACGGCGGGGCTATATGTTTCACTCCACCTTTCTCGGGAACGCTTATTTCCACTAGATTATGGGTTCATGAGCGCATGACGCATGGTTTTCTTTCGGTACACTTGTTTTGTCGAATTTATCATTGTTCATGTTCCAAGGACCGCCGTGTCCGTTTTCTGTCGCATTATCAATCTTACATATTCTGCAATTGGCTGGTCTCATACATTGATACATGCATGTGGCAGAATTGTGGGTCGGTTTTGTTTTGTTTGTTCGAACACTTTTTCGAGTTTGGAGTGTATGCGTGTTTGTTATTTTGTTCACGAAAAAAGACGCAGGTTTGCACCATGATCAACATGATCGGGCACTTAGAGTGATGCATTGGTACATGACATTCATACCCCGACCAGGTGTCTTTTCGAGAATTCGACTTACAGTTATGCAAAATGGTTCACAATTTTTTTTGGAAGTGAATAACTTTAGTGTTGCTGGCACTGACGAGCCCTATAGCGCCTCGGTCTGTCTGCGAAAGCAGGGCGAAACAGGTCAAAGTTGCTGCACTCAGTACATTGTGACTTCATTATATGCACTGCTTGTAGTGGCTCTGCCCTCGCTATGCACAGATGTGACGGAGCTCTGTCTTACGAGTTTGCACGCAGTGATGTTACAGCCCAGCAATAAGATCCGCTGGAGGGACTTTTTGGAGGCAAATTTGCCAGAGGCGTTCGCACTGACGAGCCCTGGCGCCTCGGTCTGTCTGCGAAAGCAGTGCGAAACGGACAAACCTGTTAGTGGCATAGCAAAGTCCATACCCACACACACACTTTTAAAAAAATCTGTTCAACGCCAATGTAGCGCACGTTGGCGCGCATCCCGCGTGTAAATTCAAATTCAGCAACAAAATGTTATTTTGAAATTTGATCTGCGACAGCCTCCGGCGAGGGTCGTCAGATGACTTGCACAAACAACCCACATAGTGATGGGACGGACCTAACATTGTGATTTATGGATGACACTAAAACTTTGGAGTGTAATTTTTATGCGTGTTGTAATATTGTGCTTCGTAAACGCGGGGGTCGACTATTGTATCAATGCGTCTATCGGTTCTCCGTGTCTCCGAGTTCCCGGAGCGCCATTTTTAGAGTACTATTGTGACCGTTGGTTTGCGTATCACTCCAATAGAGTACATTTTCATCATCTGCTTCAGCGCACCTCCTAATATGTACATATGTACATAATCTTCCAGCCATTATACGAAGAATTCCGTTATCCCCCAGGGTGTCGATGTGTCCCACGCCCAGAAGGCTATGTTCAGGATCAGGACCCTATCTCTGCAAGTGGGCTTAGGTTTAGGTTTAGGCCTACCCTTATGCTGAGGCCTTGGCTTAGGATTAGGCCCATGCCGCAGTTAGGCTCATGCCATTTCTGGGGGACGTCAATAGTCTGGGGGACATCGAGTCTGAGTGTCTCATTATACTGCGCGCAACAGATTCATGTATAATACAGTACGTGAGTGAGTTACCCACTCCATTCGACGGCAGCTTGCGGCCAAATTCAGAGCGAGAAAATGTCTTTATGCGAGCGGAACTCTCTGCACATATTCAATTTGCGAACAAGCACTGCTCATTTTCGCCCTTCCTCCGCATACCGCCTTACCGGTGTGATGTACCGTATACTTATAATGCTGCCGCGGAATGGGCATGTGGTCTCATAAGATGTACATGCAGGAATCCAAAAAAGATGCTTTCGTACGTCCATTTTGGTCCTAATTTTTATGGCTTGCACCGCCGCCGGTTCTGTTGTATACGTGCCGGTGGTACAACACACGGCTGTCTGTATCCTAGTCGTAGCAAGCAGCTCGTGATGGCTGACGGATTCCCTGCAGGTGTGCTCCATGTGTGAACCATGAAACGTTTTTTGTTACTCGTGTCCCAAACGCGGAAAAAATCATGAATTCCAACAAAGCTGTAGGTAGCAGCAATCAGCACCTATTGATTCGCGCTATGAACAGAAAGTGTTTGTCAAAATTTGCAGCGAAATTCATCATCAAATTCCACCTCAGAGTTTAGCAGTGAGCTTGCTTTTTAGGGCCTTCTGTGTGTTCATATTCAAACGTTTACCGCGTTTGGTATCCTGTCAAAAAAGATGACATGACATTAAATAATTATCAATAGCTTTATTCCCGCAACGTAACATTCAGGCGGTGAACCGAAAATTCTCAGAATAAAAAAACATGAGAACGCATGCATTGACGATTCTGTTTATTGTGCTCAGCGCGGCCAAGAAGGCAGAGAGCGACTACAACGCAACGTTGATACGAAACATCACCAAGCTGCTGGAATCGCTGCTCGACAAACACAACTATGACAAGAAATTGCGACCGGGACATTCTGGTGTGCATAGTTTTGTTTTTATTGTTTGTTGTATTGTATGTACGTTTTTAATGGTCAGTACCTTATTATTTTGTTTGCTCGTCCCAATAAAATGCCTCAGTTTTGCAGAAAAACCGCTGGTCGTTGACATTGACATGAGTGTTCGAAGCATTGGACCGATATCAGAAAAGGAAATGGTACGGTTCGGGGATACCAGAGGGCCAGTGACATGTGGTGAGGTTTTCGAAACGGTGCAATCCGGGCGTCATAGGTGTGAGCTCAGTCGAAAGCCCGGTGTGAGAAAGTTCAACGCGGAACGTATCAAAATACTGACAAAATCCAGACCTCTACAACACGCTGCGTGTCCTATATCCCACCTTGATATCGCAGGAGTTCTCGCTCGATTGCTACTTCCGGCAGACGTGGACGGACGCGCGTCTCGAATTCAAAAGTCACATGAATCGACTATCTCTGTCATCGAAGATGATCACCGACATTTGGAAGCCCGACACGTACATCAAGAACGGTCGACAGTCGTATCTGCACAAACTGACTGTGCCGAATATGCTGTTGAGGGTGTACTCGAACGGGCGTGTGTACATATCGCAAAGGTGAGTGCACAGTATGATGCACTATCCGTGTGCCGCTCTCTTCACATCCAACCGCGAAGGGATAATAAATATAAATACGTATTGCTGTATAACGGGTGCGGATGGCGCGACGTCGTCGCTATTTATACACCGGAGTTTTCGACTTTGGCTGGTATTCACGAAACGGTGGAGTGGACAGTCGAGTGGAACGTACAGTCTAAAAACTTGAGTGGAAAGTTCAGTGGAAAATTGGTTGGAACGCCCATGTATTATTGCTCACCACACGAATACATTTCGCCCACACACACGTAACGCTACAACGAGTGCAATGTTTCAACGCTACCGTATCAATTCCACTGTACTTTTCACTGAACTCTCCACTCAACCCTTTTGTGCGAAACTTTCATGAATACCACCCTAAAAGGGTGTATCAAACGTCACCTACCAACACCCAATTTTATAGGGCGAAAAAAAAAAACGACAGCACCGAGTTGATATTGTTTGCAAAAAACGCGTCTTTGGTGAACAACACAAAATTTAATTCTCCAGAGCCTTTATGAGTTTTCAGCTGATGATTTTGTCCTTTTGGTAATTGGCCCGGATCACCTTAACCGGAGCCGGGCCGACGTGTCACTGTCACCGGTCTTGCGCAACGGGTCTGCCTTTAAGGCACCTTATCGCTAACCGAAACCGTCTTGCAGACTGACCATTCGCGCACGTTGTCCAATGTTCCTTCGAAAGTTCCCGATGGACACCCAGGCGTGTCCCCTGTACATTGGCAGCCTCGGCTACAACCAACGCGACATTAAATTCCGTTGGGCCGGACCAATCGGATTCGAAGAGGAACTCAATGAACTCGCGCAGTACAAATTGTTGTGGCCGGTCTATCAGGCAGGAGTGTATGAGGAGGACCAGCGGGGGGGCGAAGGTAGTGTGCTTTTCTACGGTCGATCCTCTTTATAGTGGCATAATTGGGACGGGGCGCAGTTTCTCTGTCACTCGAAGTAAATTATTCACGAAACACAGTATGTGGCATGTAAAAAAAGTTGGAAATCTAATTGTTTGTCATTATATGCTGGATATCTTGCCGCATGCATTCGCGACAAAGAGCATCAGCCGTAGGTAACCAGACTGTTTTTGGCCGGTTAACATTGTCGGTTGACACATGCGACTGACATGCAACGACAAATGCTTATTAAAAGCCGCTTCTGGTACAGTACGTATGTATGTCAACCACCCACGACTGGGCTTTCTGAAAACTGAACTCTTCCTGAAAACGCCCGACCCAATTTTTAGTGCATGGCCTGGGCTTTTTGTTATATATTGTTAATTTTTGACTGATCAACTGAATGAATGCAAACTTTTTGTTGGCATGAACTTTTTACAAAATATTTGATTTGTTACCTGTGCTATCAGAGGATCGCTCAGAATCGCGAGGCGGCGCATGGGTGCATGCTTGTGAGTTTTTATTGTCCGTATCTCAAACCGATCGTCAACTTTAGAGAACTCCTAGGAACCTGAAAATTGTCTGATACAATTGATTTCCAACGTTGCGACCTTCTTTTTAGCCTACTTTAGAAACGAGATGGGTTTGTTGCAGGACACATTTTATTTTATTATTTTTTCGTTCAATATTTTTTCTCCGAACACTATGCGCGTGTTCCGATGTGAAGCACCGTTTCAGTCTAAAATCGTTCAGTTTTTTTCAGTTCATAACCTTGTCTTTTGCTTTCTCTTCACTCTTCGTTCTCTGCCGAAACATTACTGGCAGATATAATTTTCATTGGTTTTCATTTCCCTCGCACAACTCCTGCTTTCTTGAATCACGTGACCATTATAGCTGCAGCATTAAACACGGCACAGAACGTCAATAAAATCTCCGTGCAAAATCGTCGGCATGTAATATTTGACCTTTTTCTCAGACAGCATCTCGGTGCTGCAAGCGTACTTCGTACTGGAACGTCAACAGGGTTACTACATCCTGCAGATCTACACGCCCTGCACCCTGATTGTGGTCATGTCGTGGGTATCGTTCTGGATAAATAAGGAGGCGTCGCCTGCCAGGGTACAGTTGGGTGAGTGCCAGACTTGCTGCGGAATGCTTGACAAACTCAACTGACACACAAACTAAAAATAATGATAATGTTGTTATGAGCGATATCAAAATTGGTGATCGGATCGGATCGGATGTGATTCGCCTGAGTCGCGTGACTTTTTTGACTTGTAAGGATATAAAAAAATTAGTGATGCCCCGACCTAAACTGAATAACTACTACCAAGTTTGATTCATCGACCCATATGTCTCAGTCGGAGTGCGTTAGCGATCTGTGAACAACTGGCAAAGGTCAGGATGAATGAAAGTGCGAACTTTGTCCACCAGCATTTGAGATCACCTTCTCAGCCATTCCTTCACATAAAGCCTAAAATCAGGCTACATTGTTTCCGTAAACGAGGTGTCAAACTCGATGGCTGGATCGACTATGAGTACCATGCCACTAATTGTGACCAGCCTAAAATTTCTTAATCATCTGCCTGGCAACAATTTCTTACGCTGGTCAAAATTAGTGCCATCAGCAAATTCCTTAATATCCCCAAAAGAAAGACGTCATGACCAAACCAACCGACTCGGACCGATCACCAAGTACATGACGCAGTTTTCTAACCCAATTGCCTTGTTGATTCAGGCATCATGACCGTTCTCAACATGACCACGTTGGGTGTCGGTCATCGTAACGCCCTGCCGAAAGTGTCCTATTCAACTGCGCTCGACATCTACATAATTGTGTGTTTCGGCTTTGTGTTCGCCGCACTGGTTGAATACGCCGTGATAAACTTTGCGCACATCATGTACATGCAGCGCACGGTTGGTGGCCGACTGGCTGATGTTTCACAGTCACAAATCACGCACCTATAACGGCACTGTTTTAGTTTGTTGGCCGATATCAAGCTTGGTAGTCGGACCGGATCGGAAGGACTGATATGATCGGGCTACCTCTAGCGGTCCGATCCAATTACCTACCAAGTTTGATATCGTCCGTCATGTTATACTTATACCTATACTCTGACAATTCTTTTGAATGAAACTTTTCAAACGTGATGCCTCATCCGTAAAGCGCATGATGCGCGCACTGGCTATAGCGGTGACGTGACTTCTGTAGCCACTGTACGCATAATGCGCTTTACGGATCAGGCAACGCGGTTGAAAAGTTTCTCCCAAAAGAATTGCCAGAGTATACTAATTTCAGTAAAACTAAATGACTCTTGTGTTAAACTAACAATTTTTCAGGTCGCAATATATGTAAGCCCGATGCCAATACCGTATAATCGAGCTTTGTCCATTCCATATGTATAATACCTATTACCAGCGTTGCATGCACGATACGAATCAATTTTAAACAACGGCCTATTGTAGAATGGTTAACACGCGTCGTCCCACACTGTCGTTTATGTTTATTATCACATTATTGTTTATTGTGATCCGACAAAATTGTCAGATCGCTTTTCACGCGCTCCTTGAGGGTCCTAATTACGAAATGTTGCATCAGCAATTCTGTGGGACGATTTGTGTCAACCACTTTGCAGTTAGTCCGTTAAATTCCTACTACTAAATAAGCAGACTGTCCAAGCGTCCGAGAGCTTCAACTCTGCACCGCTCTGCTTCATGCTTCACTATGAAACAGCAACCAGACAGTGAGCGTATATAGCTGCTGAAACATCAACTTTATATTCAGATGAGCCAAATACGAGGGATGCAACAGGCTGTTGCTGTAAGCCATTGGTTTTGTGTGTACTTTCGTGTGCGTAATTCATGTCAACTGTGCTCACTCGGCAGGCTTGGGGAGATACACTGGTCCACCCTCTCTATAGTCAATATAGTTTGATGCCTAAGCGACCACAGTAGACAACTATGCTGATCACAGTGATGAGTAAAGATGATGGATGCCGATTATGCCGTCATACGGAGGGATCGCAGACTGTGATTGAAACATCACCCACTCGAGTTGTGCAGTTGACACACAGGACGTGTGTGTGTGTGTGTGTGGCTGGCCATGTGCTTGCAATGTGTCCCACCGTGTGTTAAACCGTTGTCACACCATTCTCTTCGTGGCAGGTACCCATGGTACCTAACTTGTTGATCGGGTCGGGTCGGTGTTGGTCACGTGACCTACAGCGCGTCACAGTATGACCGTGAAGTAAGGCTGGTTTCACAATAAATCCGGTTTGCGGTTTGCGATTTGCGATTTCCGGTTTCCGGTTTGCGGTTAATAAATGCGGTTGTAAATGAGAAATCCGGTTTGCGGTTTGCGGCTTGCCAAATCCGGTTTGCGGTTTCCGGTTTGCGGCGGCATTTTGCGGTTTGTATTTCTTGTGCGGCTTGCGGTTCATTTTTCCGGTTTGCGGTTGATATTTGCGGTTTGCTCAACTGGTACTGATACATGATCCGGGGGGCACAAAGGCTATTTGTAAATGAGCCTATTGAAAGAAAATGCTATCATATATTCGGCAACCAGATCTTATTCACCAGAAAAATATGACTGCGTTTCCGCTGTGCATGCCTATGCACCAACAACAAAGAAATATCAATGCAGCAAAAATATACTTGTGGCAAATAGAGGCCAAGAATATTGCTAATTTCGCGCAAAATGTAATGAAATATCAATGCAACAAAACGACACATTCGCTTGGTAAATAGAGGCCAACAATAATGCTACTTATGCAGGAAAACTCCTGAAATATCAATGCAACAAAAATACACATTGATACTTATAATGGTACACTTTTGTTGCATTGATATTTCTCGCCTTTTGCTGCTTTGATTCTATCATTGTTTTTGTTGCATTGATATTTCTTCTGAGAATATTGGAATTTTACGAGCGGTAAAACTGTCTTCGCTCGTTTTTTGGCGATGCATTGACATTTTTCAAAAATTGTCTATTCATTCCATAGACTTGTGAACAGAGGAGCCCTGGTCGCAAAAACACACCAGCTGCACTAGAAACCGCAAAAAATTAGAAATCAGCTCTAATCGAACTGTCGGCCCGTTCTGTTCACTGGGGACAATGTCAAACTTGGTGAGGCATGTTTACTAGCAGTAAACAAGGGTGTACCGTTCGTTTTCTAGTGATGTTTTGTCGCAGTTCAAAAATTATTGCTTATTGATTTCATTGTTTTGCAAAACATAGGAGCCCTGGTCGCAAAGAACCACCTGCCATGCTGGAAATCGCAAAAAATAACAAGTATATTTTTGCTGCATTGATATTTCTTTGTTGTTGGTGCATAGGCATGCACAGCGGAAACGCAGTCATATTTTTCTGGTGAATAAGATCTGGTTGCCGAATATATGATAGCATTTTCTTTCAATAGGCTCATTTACAAATAGCCTTTGTGCCCCCCGGATCATGTATCAGTACCAGTTGAGCAAACCGCAAATATCAACCGCAAACCGGAAAAATGAACAGCAAACCGCACTAGAAATACAAACCGCAAAATGCCGCCGCAAACCGGAAACCGCAAACCGGATTTGGCAAGCCGCAAACCGCAAACCGGATTTCTCATTTACAACCGCATTTATTAACCGCAAACCGGAAACCGGAAATCGCAAATCGCAAACCGCAAACCGGATTTATTGTGAAACCAGCCTGCCTATTGTGTGAGTTCTGGTGAAACATCAGTTTCTATAGCTCACTGTTCTGCTCGTGAGCGCAGCAGCGACAGTGAGCAGAAGCTGATGTTTCACCAAAACAATATAAATCATCACCTCTTGCCCACAATCTCAATAAGAAGTTACTTTACGTCCATACAGTATTGACATTGCATTATTCACGTGCCCAAAACTGAGCTGAGCCAGACCGATCGCTTAACGTTGATACCGGCTTTCATACTCGTTTGCCGCTACTGTTTGTGGCCAATGTCCCTACTTTTCTTTGCTTCAGCTTAACAATGCTTGCTTTCGCAACGTGTTTTCAGTTCTTAGTCCGCTTAATTCAGGCGGACAGATGGTAATTTCCAATAAAAAAGTAGGCTTATTGTACAATGGTTGACATGTTGATCGTTTACAAGGACGACCGCTCATGATACAACGTTAGATTTGCGAATTCCAAGCAAACACGAAAAAACTTGACGTGATGCCGGCGTAGTGTGTCGACGATCTGTGTCAACCACACTACAATTGGCCAAACAAATGAGGCCATATTGCTGCAGTTTTGTTGTCGTGACAGATTTCAAGTATAGTAGTCGGGACGGACAACCAATGTCTAATTCTGTCACTCGGAATTTCATCCAGTCAGCAAAAATTAGGGGGCTTCTTTTGGGACTACACCCAGTATTTGAACCAACAACGATCTCGCTTGATCGCAGTGGGAACCTCGTAAGTTTGTTTGCCGTGCGTGAATGTTTGCAGTTTGGCTTCAGCTGGCTGCGTGAAATAAGTTGCTGCTGCCTAAACACCGGAGTTGGTACATCAAGCTTGGTGATATAGGATTGGATCTGTCTTGGTCACGTGACGTAAAAGGATTGGGTGGTTTTCGAAATTTGTGCCATTTCTGTCCATACATTGAAGATGTTCTTGCTGATAGAAAATCTATACTACTAAAACAGGAAGGCGTATGTATGTGTATGTCTGTGGCCCCCTCCCTCGGAAGGGCGGACGGGTCAATTTTCACGGGTAGCTTTGGGTATGCTAACGGGTCTTCGGGGGGGGGGGGGGGGGGCCCGGCACGGGCGCGGAGCTGTAGCCGGGCCGTAGGCATGGGTCCCGTCTAGTATCACCCTATGATCGAAGTCCCGCACAACGTGCATGAATCCTATGAAAAGTGAACAACACAGATCCGATCCAATCACCAAGTTTGCTATCGACCCTAATGTTTTACCAACTCTGCACAAACAATCGCCTGATTTCGCAGGTTCAACGCATGCGCCAGTTTGTGACCGGCACCATGATGGGCGCACAGTCGTTGCAAAAAGATAGAGAGAAGAGTGAGGGGGAGGAACGGGCGGAGGAAGACGCCAGTACGTTGACCGTTGCTATGGACCGGAATCATCAGCCACGAAAATCGTGGACACAACGACTTATGGAGCTCAAGAATCGCAAGCGACCGCCAAAGTTGAAAGGATGTGCGTGATGTTTCACAGTCTTCGAAGAAATTTATGGCACTCTTAATCCAGTATCAGACGTGACAGATAAGAAATATGATCGGACCAGGGCATCACCACGTTGCTGGTACATTAGATATAAATGTGGGCCAATGGTACCGGCGGCATGATTTTTGCAATGATGCGCGACCAGGAAGGTTGCAACAAAATTGAATTCCCAATTCTCAAAACGTCATCAAGGATATTCTGGCATAAAAAATAGACATCTAAACTTGCCCGATCAAATCTGATGACTGATCTGCTTTCACAGACAGTGTAGGCGATCGTCAGTGGGAGCGCACCACGCGGTCTCGATCTCGTAGTCGTAACCACAGAACACATGTGTACAAACTGATGTTCCATCCCGATACTTCAGTGGCCGGCGTGGCGCAAAAAGCCGAATCGCAACGTCTCAAATTGCTCAACGGTCCAACCGATCCGGGCATATCAGTGGACAAAATTGATGACATTTCAAAGATCCTATTCCCGACGCTGTACCTGTCCTTTAACATGGTCTATTGGGCGGCATTTTTGTACTGGATTCCAGACGAAATCGACTCGTGGCAAGATCTGGCCAATGCGGGTTACGGTAATCAGACCGTGCTCGATTTAGAAGAAGCGAAACGCGCCGGAGATACGTTTTTGTATTTATAGATTTCTGGGCTTTTTTGGGTCGAGTTCCCGAAACCGCAGCGCAACACGTGTTCCGGGAATAAAGCTATGTACGTATTTGTGCTTGTGGAATCGACTGTGGTTTTCTGAATTTCGCCCACTCCGATGGCAAAAAGATGACACTACTACTGGCAGAATTTTTATCTTAGATGTTCTTGATATATAGGCCGAGTGTGGATTTTTGTTGCAGAAAATGCTTTATGGATGAATAAAAATTTAATTGAATCGCCTGACTGGTTTCTTGACGTTTCTTTATCCAAAAACCAAGCCGCGTTCACGCATAAATGGCTCAAAATACAACGCTCACGTTTGTAGAACAACACAGAAACAGAAAACCCGCAGTTTTGCCCGCCCGCCCGCAGTTCCATCAGTCAAATTATCGTCCGAAAATTGTGTCGTGCGAGTTTTTTCTTTTCATCCATTCACGTCCTGGGCAGCGCGGTGTGCGTGATAATGTTGGCGAATTCTGCAATTACGCAGACGCACATTTTATCAATCTGGGTAATGTTTCACCAGGCCTATACAGTTCACTATCTTTAAGGTGGAGGCACAAGGCTTAGGCTTGATCTCGTGGTGACACCCACAAGTTGGTCGTCAATCTGGCATACCCAGGCCACTCAGCTGAGAAGAATCTGTTCTTGTGTGACGAAAAACTACCCGGTCCCAATCACTTCACTGTAAAGAGGGTGGACGGTATCACCAGTAATGTGCACCGTTGCATGAAACGTCAGCCGACCTTCATAGATGACCTGTCCATCACCATCCTGGTCCGCATCGATCAGAATGTTGTCCAATTCTTCGTCCGTGATCATTTCGCCCAAATTCATCATCACGTGACGCAGCTCGGCCAACGAGATCTTGCCGTTGCCGTCCTTGTCGAACACCTTGATGGATCAGGGTTGAAAAACAATATGTTGCCTTGAAAAATCAGGGTCATTTTACGCAATGCCCAACCCTGAATGCCTCCCTGATGCCCTCCTCTGAATCGGTGCTGCCCATCTTCTGTGTCATCAACGTGATGAACTCGGGGAAATCGATCACGCCGTTGCCTGAATGAGAAAGGTGATTACTCACCGTGGCCAGTTACGGTATCCTAGCACCACCATGGTAACCAAGCTAGCAACCCAATATCTAGGAACCGTAAACCTGCCGAAATTACCGTAATCACTTACAGCAACCAGAAACTACTGTAACCCAGTTACAGGTCCAAATTCTCGAAAGCAGTGCCGCCGCCAGGGGGCGGTTGCGCCGCAACAGTGTATTTGATATGTCTTACGCTCTCCATCTCGGTGCGTCAATTCCCTTTTATTCCCAAAACTTTACGTGCGTCGAAGAACGCGGATTTTTGCGTAAGCGCGCAACGAATTGAGGTCAGGTCAGCCAGCTGGAAGTTGTCATCATCGTGTTTGGGTGCGCAACCACCCCGATGGCAGTTGCGCTTTTGAGAATTTGGGCCACAGTGTAACTCAATGGCTGAGTAACTAGCAATACCGTAACCCAATTACAGTAACCCGATTCGAACCATCAGCATCGGCCTGGTTGATCATTTTCTGCAGTTCGTTTTCGGTCGGATTCTGTCCCAACGATCGCATTACCGTACCCAACTCCTTGGTCGATATCGTACCGTCACCGTCCTTGTCAAATATAGTGAACGCCTCACGCAGCTCTGCAGAGAAATTTTATTTGATTGGATGTTTGGTCTATATTGTATCCTGTTTATGCTAAGCCGATAGGACACTGGAATTTGGTTCACTACAACGACCAGAATATTTTTCTGCAAATTTTGAAGCAAAGACAAGTTGCAAAATAAAATGAAGTGAAGTTTGAATTTTTTTACCTCTTATTTGACTTTCATCCATACACGCCATCTGAAAATAAAAGGTTGTGTTTGGTAACATTTTATGCTCATGAAAATGCCAAATCTTTCATTCGCGGAAATTTGGAGAAATGCAGCTGTGCTCTCCACTGTACTGGTACGAAACAGAAAGTGAAAGACAGCAAGTAAACAAATGCTGGTCTGTAATTTTGAGCCGTGTCATAAACCAAGTAGGATAGAAAGGTCGTTAACTTAAAAAATGACACCACAGGAAAATGCAGAGGGGTGAAATGAGTTTATAATACCGACCGCGGCCTCGAGTTTCAGCCGTTTCTGCTCCAGTTTCTGCATTTCCTCGCGTGAACACATTTTTTCGAATGGGTGGTATTATTTTTTTGGCGGTGGTACTTTTTGTGTGGTTAATTTCGAAAATTATTCACACTCCCTGCACTAGGTATACTGTATGCCGTATTATAAAAGCTTTCGGTGGGTTTGCGGAACAGCGAATTCGCAACAGAACAGGGTGAACTGGTTTGTAAAGACTATCATGGACAAGCTAGACAAGGAACATGCTAATTTTTCAGAAGAAACGGGCCAGTTGAAAAATGGTTGACACATGTCGTCGACAAAGCGAACTGAACTAAAAATTAGAAAAGAGTATGAGTGTCATGGCAGTCAAGTTTGTAGTTAAGCGAACGATGTGTGTCGACAACTCTACAATAAGCCGAAAAATAGAGCACGTGAACCTGATGCAGCAAGGAAAAGAGGCGCGCAGACAGGCACAAAAACACTTGTTGGTATTCCATGACACCTACCAAAGGTTCGTATGCACGGAATGCTAAATCTTTCACAAGTCAAGCAGAGTTTGTGGTCCAAGTACAGTGCACCCATTTTTCAGTGAACTTTTATTGTCTATGTGGTATGGCTTTATGCGCCAACACCGTCGTAACCTCCTGATGCCACTTTATAGTGAATATTCAATGCGGGGACGGAAATTCAGAGTGTGCACTGTACAGGCGCACTGATATCACAGTCAATAAAGCACAATTTCCGTCAACTGACGTTATTTTCGACTCACCAACGTTATTCCATGAGCACGACGAAGTCCCTTGTCCATATGGATTCAGTCGAACAAACACACACACACACAGTTGCGAACGGGACTTGGGAATGTGTGGCAGGATGTGACAATCAGCAAAGGTTTGGGGGCAAACAGCGCAGGAAAAACAGCGGAAGTAGACAGTTCAGTTGGGTGAGCCAAACATGGCTTAAAAGTCTACACTCACTCTTTTGGCGGATCTAGCTTTTGGCCAGGGGGTGCAATTCTCAAAGGACATTTTTATCTAATGCTTGTTTGGTTTGCAAAACTAGTTTTTATCCAGTGCTCGTTTACAATTGGCCGATTTTAAGCCTGCGCGAAAATTTTGCACTTTTTTCGCGCACGACAGCAAATTTCATGGACCGTACATATCTATCGCGCCGAGCGCGTGATTTTTTGACCTTTCAACTGCATAAGAGCGAAACTCCTGTTATTTAGGGAGTCCTGTTTCCTTCTTCTCTCCAAAATGATGCCCCCTCCAGGGGCCACTTTGACCACAGGGGGGCCTAGGTCTCTGTGCCCCTGAATCCGCTGGTGACTCCCACAATTGTTTACGATCTGCTTTTGTCAAGTGACCCAGGCAGATACAATTCAGTTACCAAGTTTTATGTTGGCCCAAATGTTGCCTTGAGTCAAATAATTTTTTCAATCCTGCTGGTTTTTCCTGAGTTGTCTTTCCTATTCCGTCTGTTCCTGTGTCTTTTCAATGATCGAAGCTGTATCACAACAGCGAAAGGTCGACAATATTGTCACGCGCGTGCGATCCCAAGTGACTTTAGTGCTACTGCTGTCCAGCTCCAGTTAAGAACTTCAGGTATACATAATTATAATACATGCCTACAATCTGTCTTGTCGCTCAGGCAGTGCTCTACAATTACAGTGGTGCAGATAAGCGGCTATCCGGCTGGTTGTTGTTTTGATTTATTACATACATTCGCAGTTCTTGCGCTACTGACGCCTCACATTGATTGAGTCATTCGAAGGGGGTTGATTTAAAGGAGACAGGACTTGAGTCCACACAAATAAAAACTTTAAATCCCTCGTCACATTGACTCGAATGAGGCACTGATCGCGCCAATGCGCTATCATGCATCGAATTGTTCACATTTTTCTCACTCCCCTTGGTTGAAGGTTGGATCCGCCATTGGTACACCATAAAATAATTTAATGAATAAGGACGGAAGGTAACGCTCTTCATTCATTGTGGCACGTTCGGTCTTCTATTTGACTGCTTTCTTGTCTGCGTTCATAAATTACATGTTTTCACAAAATTGTACAATCGCACAGAAGTTGTGAAGATTGTCAATTTTATCACAGAGGGTCCGACAAACAACAAAGACCCCTTTTCTTTCAGTGTTCCTTCTGCACATCCGCAACGAAACGTAAGGACCATGAAGTTGACGTTTTAATTCCCGCCTGTTCAACAAAAACTGATAGGAAAGAAAACTGTGGCGCGCTCAGTATTGTGCGCAGAATTTCACACCTCATTTGCTTACACAAGCTTCAGCATGTAGTCCATTTGGCTCTTATCTTCTGCCCGGCGCTGTGTGTGTGATGATTTTTACGAATTCTGAAACATTTTTCGACAAAAGTAGCAAACTGTAGACATGAGCACCACACTGTCCCTGAACGCTCAAGGCGAGCAAGCGCACACCTTTTTAGCCTATTTCATAGAACGTTGACGCAAATGGCTCACAGGACTCGATGACGTTCCTATTTTTGGGGACATTACGCTACAGTGCAAGTTGGCATGGTGCGTCAACCACTCTCAAATTAGCCTATTTACACACCTTCATACACAATACGCCCGTCTCCGTCACAATCTGCATCGATCAGAATGTTGTCCAATTCTTCCGGTGTGATGTCTTCACCCAGATTCATCATCACGTGACGCAGCTCCTCCATCGATATCACGCCGTCACCGTCCTTGTCGAACACCTTGATGGATCAGGCAACACGTAGATGGTTCAGAAATTTCTTGTCTGTCTTTTAACGACTGTGAATTTTACGAACCCTGAACGCCTCGCGAATTCCTTCATCCGAATCAGTGCTGCCCATCTTCTGCGTCATCAACGCGACGAATTCGGGGAAATCGATCACGCCATTGCCTGAATTGACAAGGTGGCCATTGATGTCGTAACCCAGTTAGTTACAATAACCCTATATCTAGTACACTCGACTACCCATCACTTACAGAAGCCTATATCACGATCAGTGTTCGAACGGGATCCCGATCCCGATCCCGATCCCGGGATCCCGGCCCCTTTTTCTAATCCCGATCCCGATCCCGATCCCGTCATTTTGAAAAAGTCAATCCCGATCCCGATCCCGATCCCGCCCAAAAAAGTACCGGGATCGGGATTAAGTTTTGAGAACAAAAAGTAAAAATTATGCAATCATAATTCGCCAAGCTGTTGTAAGGGCGCGGCCATGCAAACGCAGGCGCGGGTCAGAAAAATATTCTATGTCCAATAACCGCCCCGTGTTTGCATGGCCGCACTTGCGGGTCGCGGTCTGCGGGTCACTTGAAACATTTATTTGGCTGCAACACACAAAAATTAACCCATCAGCGTAGAGCCAACGTCGCAGACGTGCCCGTAGCACAGCGCTGATTGGTTCATTTTTGTGTGTTGGCTAGATAAATGTTTCGAGTGACCCGCAAACCGCAATCCGCAAGTGCGGCCATGCAAACTCGCGGCGGTCATTGGACATATGTAGAATTATTGCTGACCCGCGGCCCACAACCGTGTTTGCATGGCCGCGCCCCCAAAGAGGTGCTCGACGGCTGATTCCGAGCGTGATGAAACCGGTGCTCGACGGCTGATTCCGAGCGTGATGAAACCGCAAGCATCACCAACCGCGAACAAATCGAGCTAGAACTGAACGCTTACACTAAGTTTCTTCAAACGAAGGGACTCAGTTTCGAGGAAATGTTGTCATGGTGGGCAACAAATGAGACAAAGTTTCCGCGACTGGCACGTCTAGCTTCCAAAAATCTAAGCGCTTCGCCTGCGAGTGCGCCTTCTGAGCAGCTCTTTTCCAGTGCAGCTGATTTGTTTGATGACCAAAGATACTGCTTGAAACCATAAAATGGTGAAATGCTTGTCTTTCTGTCAAAGGCTTTGCCACTGATCGACTACAATTATGATCTTTGAACTTATCCGTCATCAGCTATTCTCGATTTCAATTGGCTTTGATCACTGTTCCGGGTGTTTATCCATGTGTGATAAACATGTTTCATGGTGGTCTGTGACATTAACTTGCATCTTATGCATAAAATGATAAAAACTATTGCTTTTGGACTATCTGGTCAATCCCGATCCCGATCCCGGGATCCCGGGTTTTCAAAACCCGGATCCCGATCCCGATCCCGACACTTTCTTGATCCCAATCCCGATCCCGATCCCGGGATTAAAAATGAATCCCGTTCGAACACTGATCACGATACCTCAGTGCAGTAGGTAATTTATAACGGCTAGCGTACCCTCTGGTCCTCAACATCACTATCCCACTGCTCTGGTTACAGTACGCCACCCCCACTACCATAACCCAATTACAATAACCACTCTACAGTAACCAACCATCAGCGTCGGCCTCATTGATCATTACTTGCAATTCGGCTTCGGTCGGATTCTGTCCCAACGATCGCATTACCGTACCCAACTCCTTGGTCGATATCGTACCGTCACCGTCCTTGTCGAATATCGTGAACGCGTCGCGCAACTCTGACACGACCATCGACATTTTGGGTGATGTTTCACTTGTAAACGCTTACGGGCTTATACGCGTTGTTGAAAACAGTGGCCGGAGTCAAATTTTGTCGATCAGTCCAGTCCCGGAGGGTTTAATCTCTCTGGGTATGTGAGATTTACTGGCAAAACTTTTGTTTCGACCAGCGTAAAAATTCCGTGTGTGAGCCTTCGTACCAAACCGAGACGTGGAACAGAAGTTTCCGCAACTAAGGCTGTGGACCGACGGCCAACTTCGATATTCTGCCGACACTATAATAGACCCAGAGTCAAGTAAGACGCACAACATGGACTGTGAGTGAATAGCGAGCCGGTATAGCTTGTCCCTAGCTGCTCCGTGCAGAGTTCACACCTCCGTTCATATCCTTCCGTCAAAAAATAACAAAGCCAGAGTCGATTATGACGGGCACTACTGTACATACCAGGTCCGTTCAAAACTTGACAACGTAAGGATTGATAAAAACATGATAGGAAGAAATGCAGAATAAGTAGAATGAACGTAAAGTACATTACTGTACTGTATGTATACCTGGACGACTGCTGAGTCAAAGACAAGCCGCGCACATGCCCTTACAATAACGACATAAACCATATCCTGTCTGTCACTATCGCAAAGTAACCCATCGACAACATTGATCGATCAATCAAACACAAATTTTTAGTGACACCCGCAATCGAAACGATCCAACCTTTCAGCTCAAAGTCGTTCATGGCCGATATGGCTGCAGGCACAATGGTCTTCATCATGGCTCGAGTGCGATTGGCCGTACGAACCACGGATTCAATCTGGTATGTGAAGTGTTCGGAAAAAAATTCGGCGCGGAACTTCTGAGTATATAAATTATCGTTATTTTCTTTTTTGATCTCTTGCTGCTTGCGGTCACTGTATGTTGTGATACAAACTGCGAAGTGGTTGACGCACATGGTCCCGCGGTATCGTTGACGTATCGTGGTGACCGCGGTCCGCAGTGAAAGCACCAGGATTATGATTGGCTTTTTGGCAAGCCCTGACATTAATTCTTATGCGTCAGACATAATGCGGGACGACATGCGTCAACCACTTTACAATTGGCCGCCTTACCTCACTCTTTGACTGCTTGGGTTTCATGTCGCGCGGTGGAAGTTGTAAATACACAAGTACATTACCGTACCATGGGTACCTATGTCTTTTTAGATCTATTATGCGCGGTAGAATTGCGAGATTTAGGAAACTGAATCGAAAGTCACGTCGACTTATTGCTGATTCAACGACACAAGCTTGTTGTGGCACCTTGCTGCCAGCAAGTTATACTAGGTGCTTATAAGGCGGGTACACGGAGAAAATAGCGCGGGACAAAACACCGGCCTTTGGTTTTGTATTGCCCGCTGTTTTGAACAGTTAGACTTAAGCTTAGGCTCTGGGTTACACTGGATCTTTTGATTTAGGCCAATGCCCTGCCCCAAGCAAGCGGGGCTTTAAATGTTCGCTAATTTAAAAAAAGACCCGCTGGTATGGGCCCTGCTGTTCCATCCGCGACAGTATATTCCTTATATACATACCGTAAGGCTTATATGACATGACATGCGGTAATTCCCTGTGACAATATCAGGGCTTTGAAGCCGGCAGTTATACCGCTTTGGTTGCTGCAGCCCCTTATACACACGTACAGTGCTCAACAATATTTATCAATCACACAAAAATGACTTTATGGCTTTCTCGTATGTGGCTAATCTTATTTGACCAAGTTATTAAACGAAGTAACAAAGTTTCCGACACAATATGTTATTAGCCGCGGTAGCCGATGTTTAGCTGGCGGCAAATTAGGTGGGCGTATAGCATCCGGGACTACAAAAACAGTGTTATGAACAAATCGCGCTAACAAAGTAGCATTATACGGTGCATAAGAAAGTCACCTTAGAGCAAGCATCTGCGTGACTTCTAATGGATATATTTACAAGAGCGCTTAGAACTGCACCGGCCCCGGCTAATTCGATTCAAAATAATAACCACCAAGAATGACAACGCTCTAATACATGCTCTTCAAGATAGAGCCAACATGCTGGTCTCCGGAAATCTCATTACATCTTGTGCTAACACCGCTGGTACGAAAAGCATAATTAGGAAAACACAAGCTATCGGGATAGGGACTTTCTCATTTTTGTACCACAACGTTAGCTGCACAGTGTCGAAGTCCCATTTCCGTTGTTTTGCGATGGGGCCGAAAATTGTAAGTGACATGAACGTGTGGTGGAAAAGTCGAACATTTTTCTTGCACGAAACTGCCTTCAGTGTCATGTTTCTGTGGCTAATTTAGAGTTTTTGTTACATTACATTTATGCTAGGCTGGAAACACGTTTCTTTAAAATTGTAACAGCTTACATCAAACGCAAACGTGTGTAATCGGTGGTAAGTGCTTCAAGCGTTGCGGGAACCATAACTTTTCACGATGAATTTTATTGCTGTTGCTGACATTATACACTAGGCAAATTCTTCTTTATCCTCGGACGTGAAAAAATGAGGCGTATTGCAGAGTGGTTGAACCGGATGGTTGACCGACACAAACGATTGAGACATAAAGATTCAGGTTTTCTATGAACCCGCCGCTTTCAGGTTGTGTTGGTCGTGTCAAAGATCGTTGTCAACCAGTCTGCATTTGGCCAACGTGGCTCAAATTATTCATGGAAACCTCAGCGATAGCTCCACAATCACAAGCATATATGTACATATGAAAACTTGACTGAATAGGTGGGCCGGTTCCTGTGAGAGTGAAACACCGAAATTGAATTTCTACTTTTGGGATCAAATACATCCTTACAGTTAGTAATAAACGAATATGAATTTTTATCCCGAATTCCCGATATTGAGCCGCGCACAAGCGTCCAAAGTTGGAAATGTCGGTCATTTTTGGGGTCGACCGGAAGTGAATCTTTTTTGAACAACTGAAGCAGGACATGAGCTCCTGGAGGCACAGAAATTTCTCAAAATAAACTGCCCCACATGAAAGCACACTGTATGAACCCTATTTTGTATGCCATGCCACCCGCTGCTTCTGCCAATTAAGCAGCCAAACATGCACCAACATTTCTGCAGAATGCGACGATCCCGCAGTGTGGTGCACTGGTCGCCTTGATGCACCGTCACCGTGCGCTGTTTGATTCAATACACCCCAAACGGCTATTCTGCTAACGAATTCTTCAACTATATAGTGCGGGGAATTCGAGACCCAAACTTTTCTAGTATCGAGCTTTTATGCAGTTTCATCAGGTTGCATATCCTCGTTTTATGCCCTTCGTGCATATTTCGGTCCTGTTGACATTATACTGTATTTATCCCATTGTACCATTATATAAAAGTTGTGATTCAAAAGACACCGCATCACAAGCAAACTATGAACTGGTACACGGTCCACCTGTCCAAATTCAGGCTATTCTGCGTCAAGCGTTTCACACGATTCGACTAGGTATAGTCCGTCCACCGGCTCATGTCACTTTGTGTTGCGGCTGGCTGGTTTGTTCCCTTCCTCCACGTTCTAATGAAAGAGAAACTGAGTGTGACCGATTTTGCAAAAAAACTAAAAAATGATCAAATGTGTCGTAAAAGATTGAATTCGATCAAATTTAAAATTAAATTAAATTAAAATGGATAAAACACTTCGATTTCATAAAAAAGACAATTTAGGACCAAAAATATTTTTTTCCGAAACTCAATTTCTCTTTCATGGAGTGGAGGAAGGGAACAAGTCGGCCAGCAGCATCACAAAGTGACATGAGTTGATGGACGGACTATACAAGCGTCCTGCGCACGCACACCGACGAGAAACGGTTCCAGTGCCTGAACTGTACCAAAAAGTTCTACCGAAGTGACCATCTACAGCAGAAACACATTCGCACACATTTGGAGGGTCGTTGACGATGATGGGCCTGAGGGCGGACAGATAATGCCTCATGAACGAACAGGGCGACAATCAAACGAACGAGCCTGATAATTCAGGCACTGATGGAGTGTTGGTCATTGGACAGCAGAATCGAATGTTATTCAATAAAGATTCCTTTCCAGGCGACCACTAAAAATGACTAAAATTTCCAAGGACGCTGGTGCGTTGCTCAGTATCCGGATAAAAGTTTATATTCGTTTGTATTTGAACCCAAAAGTACAGTATGTAGAAATTCGGTTTCAGTGTGTCACTGCCCGGTCCGCTTTCGCTGGCAAATCTTTTATAGATTAACATAATCACTGTCAAAATATAGTGGTCACAAAAACCAGTTATTAGCTTTCTCGCTGGGGTCAGTCAAAGGTGAGATGAGATCAGTGCTACGCGTTCACCGGATATCCCACACAACAAGTGATAGAGACACCACTAAATTTTTTCAACCAGCTGTATATGCATATGTAGCTTGTTGAGAATAAATAATAAAAATGCGCGCCGAAAAATATTCAAACGCAAATAATAATTATGTCGATCAATCTCGTCATTTTTATAATTTATGCAAAAATTTACAAACAACGCATAAAGTCTAAAGTTTGCCTCTTGAACGGCGACGCGCGCGGGCCGCACTTCAAAACAACCAAAATAACGATATGCAAAAAGGTATTCGTTTAGCTAGTCGCACGCACTGTGAGTTGCGCATTCTCGGTATGTTTCGATGTTTGATGTACTATATGTTGTCCAATGTTGAACATTTTTTGAGGCAAGTTTGTTCGTCAATTTCTTTATCATCGAACTGCACAGCACACGTCTGCTTCTCTTAAAACAGCAGCTTTCCGTCAGCAGTGCGATGACTGTTTCATTGCGATCCAGTGCAGGTGTGGTAAACAACAACACATCTCTGGAAGTTGTTACGGCGACTCGTCTGAAATCCGTCAGCAAACACAAGCGTCCGTCTGGTGACGAACCATTTTAAGAAACTGTTCTTATTATTTATTTCAACCGCAAGTTGCCTGTATAGATGCGTGTAGATGCATCGTTGTTGTATGATACATATTCGTACACCATCACAGGATCTCTTGAATCAATAACTTGATGTAAGAAAAGTGGTTGTCAAGTTTGGAGGCACACCTCAGTCAATAAAAGCGAAAACCTGTGAAGATACAGAACGCACTACTTCTGAATTGAGAAATCTCTGCTCCTCATTTATGGAAAAAGTTGTGTTCGTTTTCCTCTGTTTTTTTTTAACATTTTGTTACGTACATATGTAATGCCTATATAAAATGTTTTCTTCAGTATCTGCCACTGTTCACAATCACATGTGAAGTGCACGATATGGTTTGCATGTGGGCCTCTTGACCCGGTGACACAACGCGTGTTATAATGTGCGTGCCGATAAAAATAAAACAAACCCTCAGGAAATAATAAAAGTTGTGCAATATTAATAAAAAAATAATCACAAAGTAAAATAATCATGCGACGGAAGAAAAATGTTCAAAGACCGAGTATTCCTGATATCAACCGTTTGACTGCCGTTTACATTTCTTCGACAACATGAATTTGATCGGTACGTTTTGATACGATCTGTTTGGCTTTTTATGCTTTTTACGGTAGGGTCAGTGACGCAATACTGGCATATTTCCGATGCTTGGTCAAGCAGCTCAAACTTTGCGTGTCAAAAAAAAGTAAATTCGTCCGATCACAAATACCCAAAACAGTTTGATATCTGTACGTATATATGTATAGTACCCTACAACCTCAACAAAAGTTTCATTAATCTTTCAATTAAGTTTATTTTTAAATTTTGCCTATATCACGATAGTGGTTCTCATCAGATTTCACTGGGAACATTTTTCTGAGCTTTTAAATAAGTAACCAAGTTTGATCTGATCTGATCAACAAGTTTGATGCCGCCCATTATTTCCACCATTCTGGCACTCTCAGGCCCGCTCACCTTTGTTGTCGCCTTGCTTTTGCGCTACGCGACCAGTCAGTTCGCCGATGTTTCACGTCTACGTCGCACGATAGCGCAGTATTTCGCCGTGCCTCGGTCAAATGCGTTGGAGAAACAGCCGGCAGTTCATCACATCAACAACACCTTTGTGCAGCTGGGCATTGAAACAGCCTGGCAGGCCGTGGTCAATGATAAGGAGGTAATACCTTGGTTCTTCTTCTTTACGGTGAGCCTCTGTGCTTGCTGAAACAGCTAAATGATGGATGAGCTCGGCCCCCTAATGTCAACCAAACGTGGACAAAGTGCTGGTCTCAGACTTATGGGGCCTGAGCAGATTTTTTGAATAGCCGCAGACATTTAGATATCTTTGGAGAATTAAACATTCAACCACTGTAAAAGTTGTTTTTTTCGCAGTCCCTTCACGGTATAGTTGAATGAGTCGACATAGAAAAGTTTGCGATCAGACAAGACGCCCGAGACCCTGGATCCAGACAGAGGTTGATCTTCAGTACGGGTCATTTACTTTCATTGACTAGAAACAACTTTTCGTCAAAATTCAATCTTCAAACTTTAATTTAACTTTACAGGAACTCGGTTTCAACGTCGTTGGAGTGCTGGCCGGCAGCAACGTTCGCACCAAGGCCGATCGGCTCATCATTTTGGGTGCGCATTATGACACGTCATCCACTAGTCCAGGTCGGTCTGGTCATCTTACTTTTACACTGGTCAAATTAGTGCACACTGGTGTCAGATTAATTTTACGCTAGTCAAAATACATTTCAAACAAAACTGATTCTGTTTGTCTTGCGTCGAGTCGCATTGTCGTTTTTTTTTTCAAATTTAATGGCCTGTGGTCCAATTGTTTTACACTGGTCAAATTAATGCACGCCGATGTCGGAAATTGCGAATTAACTTTACGCTGGTCAGAAGACATTTCAAACAAAAATTGCACCTGTCTGGCGTCTAGCCGTGGAGTGGCATTTTCGAAGTTGTAAAAGTCAGCGTAAGCGCGGTTGAAAGCTCTGGCGGTGGACGCTCAGTGTAAACTTGAAACATTCCACATTCCTTGATGTCTTCGAAAATTCCTCGTTTTGCAATTTGATGCCAGTTCAATACTTTTACACTAGTTACAATTACTACCATCATAATTCACGTGACCACCGTAGGGCGAACCAGTTGCAGGTGTGTCCGACAACGGCAGCGGTGTGGCGGCACTGCTTGAATTGGCACGTATTCTCACCGTAATGCGTGTCACTTGTGCACATGACCATTCAATCATTTTCGTCGCTTTTGATCATTCGGAAACGGTGAGTACGTGGAATCAAAAAACTTGTGAAGGTCTTTGCATCAACACGGGCAGATAAATTTTGAGCTTTTTATAGACAGATTTGAGATTATTACGTTGTTTATCGTTTTGGCTCACTGAAGACAATTGGGCCGTCATTGCACAAAAGTGTCGCATTGTAAGCTTGGGGGGCAGAATGCACATCCGCCGCTGATGCGCATCCGCCATCTTCGACTAGAACTACAGTATGTCCACTATAAAGAGTGTCGACTGTATAGGCAATCCATCGGCTCATGGCACTTTTTATACATAACGCGCGCAACAGCACGCGCCATTTTCTAAACAAAATATACACTTTGAGCGAGTGTCACACTTTGATGGCCGCTTTATAATTTAGTCGGTTTTCATTAGCTGCTTGACATAACACTTTTCTGCACTCTTGCAAACTTGTGGATGTTTCAACGGAGAAGTGCAGGACGGCAGTAATGCAGCATGTAGCCTGTATGTGAGTGCCATGAGCTGGCGACTGCCTATCCACCCACGTTTATTGCAGGGTTACAGCGGCAGTGCAGCGTTCGTGGAACATTGGCTGCAGCCGCACATCGACAAAACCGGTGATCGGGTCGAGGCAGTGATCGTGCTCGATTCGCTGATGAACTTTGAACCGATGCCAACTGCGCAGGCAACACCGCCCGATTTTGAAGAGGTTCGTGACGGTCTCCACGTCCTGTATTCGACAGCGCTAGGGGATACAGCGGGGCACACGGGCTGCCCGTGGCTTTGGTCAAAGTGACATTTTGTCCTCTTTCGTCAAGGAAAATCGCAGGATTTCCATTCAAAGTCGAATAATCGCGTCCCCGTTTTCACATTTTGGGTTGCAAAACCGTCAAAGTCTCGCGCAAAAACTCTAGTCGCGCGGGTCAGAAGCACTTTGGGTGCGCGGTTTGCGGGTTAACACACAAAAAAGAACCTGATTGGAAAGAAATAAGAAAAAAACGCCAAAAAGCCTACGACACCCGGTGTTCCCAGGCCGTCTCCGATCCAAGTACTAACCAGGCCCGACGCTGCTTAACTTGCCAGATCGGACGGGATGGCGTGCGTTCAGCGTGGTATGGTCGTAGACGAGAACCGTCTGATAAAATGTTCCCTTTATGTTCATAAAATAGCGCAGTGTTGTGTGTGGACGGAAGTCGGCCAAGACGTAGGGCCGGTCAAGACGTAAGGTTCGGCGACACGTAGGGTTGGACAAGACGTAGGGTACAAGCGGCAAGACGTAGGGTTCACTGGACAACACGTAGGGTTCACTGGTCAAGACGTAGGGCTCATGAAATGTAAAAAGTTTGAAAAGTGGTTGGAATCTGCCATGCATGGAGATGTATTACCGTGGTTCAGTGCATGGCATGCACCCACACTGTTTCAAGTCATATTGAGCATTGGATATGCACGATTGGACCGTTTTATCCGAAACATCACAAGTTGTCAAAAATATGACATATACCACTTACAAGGTAAATGTTCAATTAGCAAGCACGCAAGCTGAAATGAAGCTGGCACGAGCGTACCTTCACCGACTTCAACCATTCAGGTACCAAACAATTCCGGCTGCGATGCTGAACACATTGGTTGTACTCATTTTATGGTTGCTTAAAGTTTCGTTGGTCAAATGAGCGGTATACGCCCATGTGCACCTGCCATGGTACATACATACATACATATACATACGTCAGCTGCGCGCATGTGCACCTGCCCTGGCACACACGTACATACATATATGTTGTGACCTTGTTCTGTTACTGGTACTTTATATTCGCACATGCACACTTTATCTGATAATATAAATGGTCTTACAGCAACAAATAACGTGTATTGTACCGTATCATGTAAAGCGAAACCACTCAGAAAATACACAAACCCCCATGATGTGCCCATAGGCGTGCCCGTGCGAACGTTCATATCAAGCACAAATGAATAAATGACATCAGACAGATGGCATAAAGCCAGAAAAACAAGAAATTTGAAAATTCAAGTGGACAGGACAAGTAGTAAAGGTGACAGAGACCCCAAAATAGGCGTAAAAGTATGTAATATGTTTACTGTATGTACATATTCAGGATGCAACAAAATTAGACAAAATGTGCGGCTCCACAACAAAAAAATCAGAAAATATGAGCTGTATCATCAAATGCAGGAACAACGCGAGCAAAGCAATCTGACCAAAATAAAATAATAATCCATTTCACAAGTCTAAATACAAAGCCTCATTGGGATGCGCAATTGGGGAGCGCAATGTGTCAATTGAAGAGAGCGACGGCGAACCATGTGAATGCATAAATCTGGGATCGCGAATCAAAACATCATTCTGTTCGTACATGTAATGCACCGGTTGAAAAAACGGGGAGAATAAAGCAGCGTGTTCTGCAGTGATATACAAACCGGTAGATTTCCCTCGCATCAACTTCTCATCCTCGTTTTGTCGCGTGATGCAGCAGTGCTCAGCTGGCGGTGTGCCCTCTGGATCGCTGTCAACAAATCGGCCATTGCGCACCGATGTACGTACAATCTTCATGTGTTTTAAGGGCCGCTTCTGCCGACGAGCTTTCTGAAATGCACAGTAGGATGATAATAACTGCAAGCTTCATCATCATATATCAAAAAAAGCGTTTACCTCATATTCCTTGTAACAGCCGTTGCATCGAAGTCGGGTGGTTTCTGTCTTCTCGTAGTACTCTGCTCCTCCAAATTCGAATTTGACACCCGGATAACGGCATGAGTGGAACGGATAGAGTGTTTTCGCCTTTCTTTGATTCAAATGCCGATCAGTTTCAACCGGTGCTGGACCGAAGTCCGATTCGGGATCGAAGCATCGCTTGGCGCGCCTCATTGCTGCCAAAAATACAACAAAGCAAAGGAAACTGTGCACACGCACACACGCAACTGAATATGATTCTGAACAATACACAGCACACAGTTTGAAGGTGCCGCCGTATAATGTTGCACAACCATCAGCTGTGGTTTGGTTTCACTGCGGCGCTCTTTCATTGTCTGGTGCACCTATGCCAGCGTGCACCTGACGTATATACTGTATGTATACACAGATTGGTAGAGTGTGGGTGCATGTCGACATGTGATAATAGACCAAGGTCACAAACACATACCGAAATACAGTATATGTATGTATGTATGTATGTACTATGGCAGGTGCACTGCACATGCGCGCAGCTGACGTATGTATATGTATGTATGTACCATGGCAGGTGCACATGGGCGTATACCGCTCATTTGACCAACGAAACTTTAAGCAACCATAAAATGAGTACAACCAATGTGTTCAGCATCGCAGCCGGAATTGTTTGGTACCTGAATGGTTGAAGTCGGTGAAGGTACGCTCGTGCCAGCTTCATTTCAGCTTGCGTGCTTGCTAATTGAACATTTACCTTGTAAGGGGTATATGTCATATTTTTGACAATTGTGATGTTTCGGATAAAACGGTCCAATCGTGCATACCCAATGATCAATATGACTTGAAACAGAGTGGGTGCATGCCATGCACTGAACCACGGTAATACATTTCCATGCATGGCAGATTCCTACCACTTTTCAAACTTTTTATATTTCATGAACCCTACGTCTTGACCAGTGAACCCTACGTCTTGACCAGTGAACCCTACGTCTTGCCGCTTGAACCCTACGTCTTGTCCAACCCTACGTGTCGCCGAACCTTACGTCTTGACCGGCCCTACGTCTTGGCCAGGTACCGTGTGGACGTGTGTGTGTGTGTTACGATTCCAAACAGTGTTTTAGGGTCCTTGGGCTAATTGTGGAGTGGTTGACCCACGTCATTGGTACATACTGGTCATGAATTTGCGAGGCTTCAAATTGTGTTGTTTCGCTTCCCGAATTGTGCTGTTTCGCTAGGACGCGTCGTAACATAAAAAATTTTTAGTCAAACAATCTCAGAAATGACTGCTGAACTTTAGGCAAAGTGTTTTTGTGTTGCCAAATCTTAATCTTGCAGCTTTTCCCACAACAATTCCGAGCAATCAACAACCACTCGTACATGGGCGACTACCTGCAGATCGTTCACCGTCCCGGCTCAGACAATGCGCAGCTCGCGCACATACTCGAACTGGCATTTCACAGGTTCGTTTGGTCATAACAGTGCTCAAACAGAACAGGTTTGGTCATAACAGTGCTCAAACAGAACAGGTGTGCGTACTGCGCTACGCTACACACACAAGTCTGTGTGTAGACAGCGTAATTTGTCCAAACTGTGAAGCCGGCATCAAACTTGGTGATCTGTCCAACAGTACTTTCGTCACGAAGCTTTTGTGACACCCGCAAACAGGACCATCGGAACCGAATAATTATGTTTCAGTTGCGCAATGTTGTGTCTGTGGTTGTGGGCGAGAGAGTTAGTGTTGTTTCGTTGCTTTTGGCACGCGCCCCCCACAAATTTCGAAAACCAATACAAATGGTTAGATTTATGACGTTTCGCTACCACCAAAGTAGCATCATCAGATATTATTATTGTTATTAATAATAACACCCACTGAAAGAACAGAATGGAATGTGTTTGCACGCAAAACTCATAAATCAAAAAATCTGATGATGCTACATACTTTGGTGGTAGCGAAACGTCATAAATCTAATCATTTGTATTGGTTTTCGAAATTTGTGGAGCGCGTGCCAAAAACAACGAAACAACATGAATCGAACCGAACCGAAGTTACCAAAGTTTGACATCAACAAAACTATTCAGATCGACAGCGTACACCCACCAACGCGACTGGACCATTCGCACACCATGGCTGTTGACATTGGACATCACGCTGCCTCTGATGGAGCACATGAATTGGACAGCTGCCAAACACGACCATCGACACCCGGTGCATGATGTGCTGCCGTTCTTCGACTCGGACCATCGACATTTCTGGGTGCTCCCGCACGGCATGCGATCTGCCATTAGTAATAGCAACTGGCCGATTGCGTTGCTCACTGACACTGGTTAGTGGATGTTGTTAGAAGTTAGGTCCACATTGTCTCTGGGTCAATTGCAGCGCAGTGGCGCTTTTTTTTGGCCGACGGAGGGCGGGCGAAATCAAAAACGCCATTTTTATCTGGTGCCTGTTAAGAATTTTACGCTTTTTACACCACATATCATATAAAATGTGACAACGTGCGCAGGGCGGGAAATTTTTTGGCATTTTTAAGCGCCATTTTTTGTGCGCCTGATCCGTCAGTACAACAAAGGCATGATACCCAACTACAGTATTTGTTTGCATTGTAGGCCGTTACCGCGGCCAGCTGCAATATTGCCATGGCTCCTACTGTGATGGACTGAATATGCTCACAAAACTGAATCTGGATTTTCTCGCTCTGAACATTGACACCGTGTTGAGAACTGTGGTCAAATTGGCCAGATCGGAATGTGGGTGTTCTTTTTCAATAGTTTCTTGCTTTTTTAGATTGAGGAATGCTAACACCTGAGCTTACTCTCTCCTGTCCTGATCTTGCAACGCGACTCGGAAAGCAGCCACTTTCTTTATCCTATACATATATGTTCAGTATTATCTCAAATTACAAAATAAAGATGTGCTGTATTATTGCGTGGTTTCATTGCCATGACCTGCGTAGTTGACACAATGCGCTCCTAAATATATAGTCGCAAATCCAAGATTGTGTCAGTGACCTGTGTCAACCACTTTCCAATAAGTCCAAAATTCTTCAAAAAAAATTAAGAAACCTTTGGCCTTGCTATTTCAGGCACTCGTGCGGTCTGGGGTTGTCATCCGGACTACTTCAGCGAGTGTCCACTTTGTCGACTGGCGTTCGTCAAGGTGTTCCAGTACAATTGTGCACTTCGGACCGACATTGGAGAGCCGAACTTTCACAAAGCCAATCTACAAGTCTATGAATGAACTTTGAATGAACATAGACATCACGAAATGTGCTGCATTTTACAAGGCTAATGGTGAAATGGTTGACGTAAATCTTGTCACTGAATCGTGATGAGGATCATATGTATATTGGACAAAGGAAAATTACATGGCATTTTTGGCACGCCAAAATAACAAAATGTGTGTCAACGATTTCTTAGGAAGATGTCCGTCAACCACTTTACAATTGTTCCGTGATTCAGCGACGTACTTTCTTTTCTATAAGTGTAGGTCTATGTATGTGTAGAAGCAGGATGACTTGATTATACGATGTATAGTGACCACCTGCCTTCATACTGTATCAGTGCAAACTCGCGGACTGTAGATTACGCAAGCATAAATGAATACTCGTATTGTCATAATGATCTTTCAAAAGGTACATCACCAAAAGAAACCATTAACTTCATCTTCATTTTCAACAACTCGTTTTTCAAACTCAGTCCGATAGACGCTGTCTCCATCACCGGTGAACACCTCGAAGATGCCTTGGTTCGCTGACAGCTCGGTGTACAAGAAAGCACCATCGGTGAAACCAAGTTGACCCGTCGGGTTCCAGCCTGCGTGCACAAGCAACATCTATGCGTTTCGACAAAAGCAGTGTGTTTCACTTAATCTGGCTTCTTTATTTGGGACCACGTGGCGCTTGTGGCCTACGAACTGACGATGACTTGGTGCACAGCCTGTGTCCGAAAACAGGCAAGTCCAAACCGGCAAGCGAAAAGCACATTGCTGTACAGTTTCCCACGTGCGTGCTTGATTTTAAAGAATAGATTTATTTTGATACACCACGCTAGTTAGACGCGTCGACAACTTCAGGTTATTAGGTACCTATACCAGCATGCATGCCTGCTAGCATCACGCACCATTTTTTAATACCGCGGGCTCCAAAACGTTTGTTATCTCTAATACTTCGTCCAACGCGAACAAAATACGACAGTCGGATTGAAGACCCCACTAAGCAGCCAACCAACCAGTGGGCCAGTGAAACATCAGCGAGTCCTTTGGCACGTCGTCCTTGTGCTTTGTGTTTGAGTGTGCACGTGATGATGCACCGTTGACTATGTAGTGCACGGTGGCGCCTTGTTCGGTCACTTTCAGATGCTGAGATACAAATAGGGGTATTTTTGTGGCTTCCGTGGTTCATAAACATTGTTCAACCAAACTCCAACAAGTTTGACATTTTTATGCAATAGTCACTGATCTTGACCAGCGTAAGAATTATTCTCAGGTTGCTAATTAGTCAAAAAGAGTGGTCAAAACTCGTGTAATCAGCAATCGTGTACCCACACGCACGCGGCCATAGGACATTACCGAGATTTTTTGAAATTTCACGCGTGGCACAGTAACAACTAAATATTTTACAAAAATATAAAAAGCACACCTGAACGTTGTGGTCATGTCCGCACAAGTAGGCGGTGACTTTGTACTGATGCAGCAGGGGCTTGAGTCGTTGCACCAGACAATCGGTTGGACCGTGCGAACAAATGGAATAGACCGGGTAGTGACCGGCCACGAATAGGTAGTCGGCTCTGGAACGTTATGATTGCGTTTTCAGTTTTTTTGAAAAAGGTCTTTAAATGCAAATTATGCTTCAAGTTTAGGTTTCGCACCCGCGAACCGGGGAGACGCAGTTTATTGTCCATTTTTGCTTTGCGAAGCGCACATTTTGCAATAAAGTTGTGTTGTTGCATTAGTTTTGACCCGAGTAAGGTTTTACCCTGGGTAGCGCACTGATACCATCAAAACAAAAATTGACACAAAGACCAGCCAATGCAAAAAGTTGAACATTGTCTTCGGTGGTCAAAGCCATTCGTTTTTTGCTTTATTCGCAACAGATAAAGTCACCCACTTTGAATCCCTGAGTTGCGTCTCCAGCCACGTCCACTGTTCTTCGGCAAGTTCGATGTTTCTCGGACCCCGTGGTTGTTCGTCATGCTTTTCGGTGAGCAACTAAAACTTTCATGCGACTTTCAAAGAAGCAAGACACTAGGTACACGATCGACATTTTCGCATTCGGGCGTAGTCCGTAGAAGCTGCTGGACTGTGTAGATCGATGCCAGGTAGGTATAGATCCTTTCGGACTGTTCTTTTTGCGTTTCAGTTGCAGCACTGGTTTTGAACAAAGTAAATTGGGACTGTACAGTTGGGTCAACAATTTTCATGCTGGTCGAGCTTGTGGGCTGCTTTTCGCACAGGTAAAGCCTGAACTAAAGTTGACGAATTCTCCTTCCGTCCGCAAAAAAAGTTAGTATGGCCCATTTGGCGATGAATATCGAAAAGAAACATCACCGACTTCCCACCAGCTTCCCATATTGACGTCCCCATCGAGGGTGTTCCCGCACAGAACCACTGTGTCGATGACCAGAATTTCGACCAGCGTATTGTCGGACAGCTTGTAGCCGATCTTGTAGTAGAGCGATGGGAAAGCCCTGTGCGCGCAAGCGCAAGTGTGGAAGATCGACCAGGGTGAATAGTACTTAGTTTTGGCCTATTGTGGATTGGTTTACCCTGCATCAACCATTCTATAATTGGCCAAAAAATGATGCCAATTATTACCATCTGTTGCTTTTCTTCGTGTACGCCACCTGCGCACTCGCATTACCGTAATGATCGTGATTGCCAGCCAACATGTACCACGGTTTGTGCATGTATGAATTGGCATCGTAAATGTCTTCGAAAGTTTCCTGCAAGTAAAATCTTTTAAAATAAAAGCTATAAAATGGAAACAGTAGCAAGCTGTTACCTTAAATCGATCGTCATTGTCATCTTTGACTCCGGTGAAATAAAAGTTGTCACCCAACTCGAGCTGGAAGTGGGTGTCCTTCACCTGTGCAATAGTACCCATCGCTTCGGCGACTTTGTTCTGACCTCTGAAATATATTGTGTTTTGCTATATATATGTATTGTGAGTAAAATATCGTTTTGCGCCAAAGAAGTCATGATGATTTCTATAGCATTCTGTCGTTGACAGTTAAAGGGCTCGGGACACAACCGAAGGAAGGGCAGCACAGCGCAGTGTTATACATCCTTGGAATGCACTGTGACAGCATATGTCATTCACAAATGTTAAACTCCCTAGAGATTCGCAATCTCTTGGTAGAGCGACTTTTCGTTCCAGGAAAAAGTGAATTTTTTCACGACTTGAAATGACCGGTGCAGAAACCCTAAACGAGTTGAAAGTCAAGTAACACGTGGATAGGATTACAACAGCTTCTGGATAACCTATCATGAAAACTTCAGTAGCTCAAAGCATTGTTTCACTCGGTGAGGGTGTGAAATGTTCCAAAAATCGGCCACATTTTTCGAAAACACGAGTTTGTCTCTAAATTTTGAGGCCGCGCTTTGTGTTGCAGAAATGAAAATGCAATAGAAAAATAGAGCATTTTCGAAAGTACCAGAAAATAAGGTTTTTAAATTTAGAAACACTTAGATAGCGGCGTGACAGGCCGAAAAAGACCTAAAAATTGCCACTAAACTGCATAGTTGCATTCATTGACGGAAATGTGATGTAAATAAGCCACGTATTGCGTTGCATTGGAAACGAGAAAGTCAGATAAACGCACAGTCCAACAATCTAGATGAGTTTCAAGACTTCAAGCTCCATGGTCCGGCTGCTGCAGCCATGCCAGCCTAAATGAGATATTTGGGTATAAGTCGTCACTGTTAAAGATTATTGCACATTTGCTAGCATCAAACGATGTAGCTTCAACGTAGCTATCGAACGATATATAACATGCCCATACTATCTCTTACTATGGACAAGAAACGGTCAAAATTCCGAAATCGCACACGGTGACGTGACGGTTCATTCCAGAATCGTCAAAAAAGCAATTTTTTAGCCTCTGCCCTTAAGCGTAAGAATTCATTGGGGCTTGTTGTATATCGTTCGAAAGCTACTGCCGAGATACATTGTTTGGTGCTATCACATTTACAATAGCTGTTAACAATAAGCATTTATAGCTGAATATTATATTCAGGTTAGTATGGCTTCCCCGAGAGATCTGTAGACGTTGGGGTCTTCGGACCTTGATAGATTGTTAAACCAGACGTTTCTCTCATTTTTTTGCTTCGGATCCGATACAATCTGTGGCCTTTATGTGTCACAATTCTGGCGATGAATGTAACCACCTAATTTAGCGACGATTTAATGGATTTTTAGGCCTGTCACGGAGCTAGCCATGAGTTAAAAAAATTTAAAAACCTTATTTTCTGGTACTTTCGACGATGCTCTATTTCCCCATTGCATTCTTATTTCCGCAGCGCTGAGCGTGGCCTCAAAATTTAGGGACAAACTTGAGTTTTCGAAAAATAAGACCGATTTTTGGAACGTTTCGCACCCTCACCGTGTGAAGCAATGCTTTGAGCGACTGAAGTTGTAATGATAAGTTATTCAGAAGCTGTTGTAATCCAATCCACGTGTTACTTGACCTTCAACTCATTTGGGGTTTCTGCACCGGTCGTTCCAATTTGTGCAAAAATTCACTTTTTTCTGGAACGAAAAGTCGCTCTACCAAGAGATAGCGAATCTCCAAGGGGCTTAAAATTTGTGCGTGACATAGGCTGTCGGAATGCTTTCCAACGGTATGTAACAATATGTCCTGCTACCCTTCCTTCGGTTATGTCCCGAGCCCTTTAATACATGATCTTGGTTGTGCAGATCTAGCTTTTCTTCATTTTCATGCATTCTGTTGTTCTTGTTCTTCCAGCTTATTAGCTTGTTCATCACAGTGAGCAAAACTTCGGGTTCTGGCCATCACCCCACACTACACACAGAGGGTGGAGTGGATCAGAAAGGAACCTCGAATAATATGGCCATATCGGGAATCCACCAAAGTCGCCCAGCGTCAGAAATCGCAGGCTCGTATCGCTGATCGTGCACGTGTCACCAGCGCAGTGGTTCGCACCTCGCACCGAAATCGCTGAAACGCGCAACTTGACAGATTTTCAGTGCTAAACCTTGAAATTTTGTGCGAAAGACTTGGTCGTGCGAAATTTTGGTTTTTGGTTTCAACATTTATGGATATGGGATATCAAATTCTCTATCGACTTGCGTCGTTTGGTCTTCTGGGAACAATTTTTAGTCCTGGTCATGATTAGTAGCACCTGGCTCTCCTCTGGAACTATCCTCTGAATAAAACTCGTTATGACCAAACTATGTTGATCTGATCCGGTCCGATTCGGTAACCAAGTTCGTTACCGATCAACAAATTGCAAAAATCTCAACGTTCACTCCAAAAATCTTTCAAAATCACTCACCACAAAATAAAAACAACGACACCACAGTAAATGTAGACCGCATTTTCGACGTTACGTGAAACTCACAACGTAACACAATAGTGACATCAAAGAGTTATTATCGCAGACTTTTGTATGTTGATTTTCCGTCGATTTGATAACCGAGGCGCACGTGTTGATGTTACGACGGTGTACTAATGTATTATAAGTATATGACCTCTAAAATCGATAATACAAGCATTTTGGAAAGGTTTCTCCTAATTTGTCCTTCTTCAGGTCACTGTGGACCGCATTATCTAACAACAAACACGAATAATGAAATCAAACCCATATAATGTCAAGCCAACGATTCTTGTTTTTGGACCTGTTCAGTCTAAAATAACTATTTTTGTCGTCGCAGAAGAGTTGTCGTTCAATGTCGGCTTATTGAGGCGTGGTTGACACAGATTGTTGATGCGCATGATTGACACTACATTAACTTTGTCTTCCGTCACTCGAATTTATGGTGTATGTATGTCATTCGAGTGTGTCAGTCAACCACTCTACATTATCTCGGACGAGTTCCAAGTTTCAGCACCGTGGTCGTGGTGAGCCGTCACGGTTTTGCAACACAACATGTGCTTTGTGTGTAGGTCAACCAAATGCACAATAATATTGTCGATGATTCAGCATAACAAAACACTCGAGTTTCAACAAAAACCCACGTGTTTTTATTTCACTTTTTTTTATTTTGAACAGTGTTCGAACGGGATTCAATTTTAATCCCGGGATCGGGATTGGATCAAGAAAGTGTCGGGATCGGGATAGGGATTGACCAGATATTGTATAACCAACAGTTTTTATCATTTTATACATAAGATATTTTACATAAGATGCAAGTTAATGTCACAGACAACCATAAAACATGTTTATGACTCATGAATAAACACCGGGAACAGTGATTAAGCCGATCGAAAATCGAGAATAGCTGATGACGGATAAGTTCAAAGATCATAATTGTGGTCGATCAATGGCAAAGCCTTTGACGAAAAGACAAGCATTTCACCATTTTCTGGTTTTAAGCAGTATCTTTTGTCATCAAACAAATCAGCTGCACTGGAAAAGAGCAGTTCAGAAGGCACGCTCGTAGGCGAAGCACTTAGATACTGTATTTGGAAACTAAACGTGCCAGTCGCGGAAAGTTCGTCTCATTACTCATTTGTTGCCTACAATGACACAATTTCCTCGAAACTGAGTCTCTTCGTTCGATGCAGCTTTGTGTAACCATTCAGTTCTAGCTCGACTTGTTCGACCTTTTGACGCAATGTTTAATAAACGCAAGGAGTGCAGCATTTCCCACCTCTGACAGCAGCAGCTTGGCGAATTATGATTGCATAACTTTTTACTTTCTGTTTTCAAACCTTAATCCCGATCCCGGTGCTTTTTTGGGCGGGATCGGGATTGACTTTTTTAAAATGACGGGATCGGGATCAGAAAAAGGGCCCGGGATCCCGGGATCGGGATCCCGTTCGAACACTGATTTTGAATAGTTGAATACATGTACATACATATGTATTGCATAATTGTTAGGACAAGAATAAAGCTGAAACTGACAGGTGAAGTTTCTGGCATCATATGCAAGAGTGAATACAGTGCATGAGTCTGGAAATATGCTGAGAAAGTGTACAGATATCAGAAATTTTTCAAAGTTTTGGTAAAAAAATTTGCTAGGTGTCAGGATAAGTAAAAATTCACGAATTCACTTAAAAATGTATGAAACGGCACCGACCGCCAAAGCACTTGTGTAACGAGAAAATTTTTGATCCAATATACAACAAAATGAATATAACACCAAAAAACGAAGCAAATCATAAAATGGCTTAAACAGACCCGAATCAAACCGGACGGAGGTTATCATGCGATATGCGTATCGTATCGTATCACGTTGCTATATAGAATCAATTTGCGCAAAGGCAGAATATTCATAAAAGAGCAAAATACAATGCTGGAAAAAGTCTGATGGCATGCTAGGGTTGCGCAAATAGACCAAGCACCAAGTTTAGTTATTTAGTGCTGGTCCGGTGATAGAATGCGGACTTAAAATTTTTTTTCAAGCTCATTCTGTGCCCCTCAATGAGTAACCATTTACGTCAACCACTTTCCAATAAGCCACCAGACGATCGATGTCCTATGTACCGTCACTGTTGTCAACCATATTCGCCTGCGAACTACCCGTGTCCGTGGGTGCGGGTCTGACCGCGTTTGACCGCGGCGGCGGACTGGCGGCTCGCGGTGACTTGTAGCAGAACCACGCGGCCAATAGCAAACACACCGATATGGTTTTGCCGCATATGGCTGGAAGAAATCGGGCCTATAGTACTGTAGTTGACACACATCGATGAATGAACGAGGAGAATCAATCTCGGTGATTGGCCTTGTGCCTTGATCACGTTAAATTTTGTATTGAAAGATATTTCTTGATCTTTCTTCGTGACACAAATTTTGACCAGTGTAAAAGTTCTTTTGGTTGCGCGTTGAATCACAAATTATGAATTTGGTGTGATCGAATGAGAAACATTAGGGCCACAGAAAAATATCAACAAAAAATCACGTGACCAAAGCAGGGCTGGGTCAATCTCCAAGTTTAGGCTGACATCGATCGGTGTAATGTGTCCAATGTGAAACACTTTGGAAACGGTGCTGATCCAGGCGAATCAAGAAAGTTTGATCGTACACCGATGCTCACTTACTGAACGCCATGAACACATAAGCCATTGCACGACTGCCATAGCGAATACACGCCAGCTGTTGGCCACAACGCGTTCGCCAATACAGACACACAGCGTCCACTGCACGACCGAATACGACCGCACCCGGGATGGTGCCTGAAATGGAAAGGGAATGGGGATGTTCTCGTCATGAGAAATGAAATGGTTTAAAAACATAACAGTTTCTGATATTTATAATGCGCAGTTTATGCCATCTTTGTGGTGACATCTTTAGAGAGGCCCTGAAGTTGGTCACAATATCAGAATGGGAGGTCGAGTATTCACTTTCCCTGTGGTTTGAAAGTGAGGGACCTGCTGTTCGTCACTATGTAAACTGTGTCTATACGAAAGCGGCCACTATAAAGAGGAAAGACTGTATGTGCATACCTAATAGACGCATGAAGATCCAGTTGAAAGTGATGCCAAACACGCGATCCTCGAATTTTAGAGAGCTGAAACATTTGAGCAGCGATATGTGTAGTGATGTTTCACTTCAAGGATTACTGACGGATGGGCCAGCTGAAATAAAGGAAATCACGTGACAAAATGACCAAAGTCCTCCAAACATTTCCACCTGGAGCTCCTAAGCTCTAGTTGGAAATTTTCTTTTTGGTCGACGGCCAAGTTCAATTCAAGAGTCCCAGGGCTTTCAACAGGAAACTCTGGTATCGATACCAAGTGGAAATCACCAAGCACAAATTTTGGTCACACGGTCACCAATTTATATGTTTGACGCACGAAATCAACCACATACCGTAACAAGGATTGCTGGATCGGTTGTGCAGCAATGAATTTTGCGAGCGTGAAGAGAAAAGTCATGACTAGAAACAGTTTTGTCTTCATGCCGCAGTCAAGATCGCATAGACCGGTGGTTACTGACGTCGGGGCGCCCGCCGCACACGCACAGTTGAGATACATCTGAAGGTTGCGAATTAAATGAGCGAATAGTTTTGACTAATTGTAGAGTGGTTGACGCTTATAGTCTGACATAGTGCCGTTGACGTAGCATATAGTGGTGACTGGAGGTGCAATGCGGAGAAATGATGTTATAAATGGCCTTTTGGCAGGCAATAACGTCAGTCAACAGTACTGTGAAACGACTTATGCGCCAACAATTCGACAACAGACTAATATTTACAGGTCAAATTTCCACTGTGAGCCAGTCAGTACATTTAGAAGTTGGAGTTCTACGTACTGATTTGAAGCAATTCGTGAGCGCCAGTTTTGAAGCATAATGTGGTCAGCTTCACAGGGAGTTTGAACCGACAAGACGAACACCAGTTTCTGCCGTGCCCAAAATGCGAAACGTAATGAACACATGAACTGCGTCCCACAAAGAACAAATCATCAAGAACACATGAATTTCCTGATTACACATTGTTATCCAACCTCTGAATTCTCAGTCGCATTCTTTGCAGCGCACCCCGCCCGGCATGGTGAAACGTAGGTGACGCCCGACGTCACGTGACACACCGGTTCGTACAGCGAATCACTGCAGCCGCATGCGTTGTTGCATTGATGCGAGATGGAGAGAGAACTGGGGCTAGAAAAATTTTTAAAATGGTTCAACACTTTGTTTTTGTTTAGGTTTCTAGACAAAAAGTGCAAGGCCGATGTTGCTGATATACGTCATGTATGCGTCTTTCGTTCAACATGGCCCCTTCAAACAAACAACTGTGTGTGTCAACGATACGTGTCTTCCCCAAACTATCCGCGTATTGTAAAATAGTTGACGCAAATTCTATCACAGAATCGATGACGCATCTTTTTAACACGTCAGTAATGATGGGCCGCTCATCACAAAACGCTGAGTCAATTACCCATACCGTGGTGATGCACTTTGCGTCACCCACATTTCAATTACCCCAATCCAACTAACTTTTCATCGCCATAAGCGGCAGTGACACCTGCGATTTTGAGTTCGTCGCATTGAATGAAGAAAGCGAATGACAGCATCAGCGATATGGTCATGAAACCGGATGCGAATAGGAGCATGTTGCGAACGTGTGGATTGAATCGACGAAGTAACGCACCACCGATGATGTAGCCGATAATCGCTGCTGGTACGATCACCAGACCTGGACGTAGATAGGTTGGACATGGTTTATGATGGTTGTGAAACATCAGATTAGGTTGGGTGTCCTGATTTGGTCGGTATCAAACTTGGCGGTCCCGCCCGGCAAACTTATTACGGTCCCGTCTTGCCTACTGAGTCGGTCAAGTGATTGATTTATTTTATTCAGCAAAAACACGACAAAGTGACCTTTTTTAATTGAGCACAACGCAAATTTCCCAAATTAATTGCCATTGATTTTGACCAGTGTAAAAATTGTTTTTCAGTCCTTATAGTCACCTACAAACGACATTCAGCTATTTTTATCAGCATATTAGGATACTAATAACGGATCGAAATTAGTGGCATCAGCCAACTTCCGAATTTATCTGAGACAAAAAAAGTAATGCGACCTGGGCCAAATTTGACACCGTTAAAAAATTTCACAAACGGAATGAAAGAACAAGACAGTAATGAACTCACCAGCAACCATGCCCGCCTGGCTGGTCGACATGCCGAACATGTTTTCGAGTAATTTCGGCAGAAACGTGATGGTGCCGTTGACAACGAAGCCCTCGATTGTTTGCACGGCGACAATGCACAAGAAGGAGATGTTGCGGACCAAGTGCTGCAGAAAAACAGAGGTCAGAAATAAATTTCCGGATGACGCACTGACGGCAACCTGGTTCACCGGGCCGATTGGACCGGCGCTGATCATGTGTTTTTTTTCTGTGAAGAATGTTTCCAGATTTGCTTAGTTTTTTTATCAACGTTGACCTTAGCTTGGTACTCTGACAGCTATATTTGTACGACAACCGTACGCTTGTAAAACTGTAAATGGTAATCAGGAAATCTCAAGACGGTCTAATTCACGTGCGATCAAGCCAGACCAGACTCGATCCGATCACGCACTTAGTTTGGCACTGTATGCATTTTGTGTCCCCAAACCAACAGTCACACAGAAGGTTTAGCACGTTTTCCATTCAAGTTGCCGGTGCTGGGAAATTAAAGAGTTTCTAACAACCTTGATAGCCACCCATAAATCAGCAATTCCCTGAATGTTGGTCGGAGGAGCAATTGCATCGCCGTCGATCGCTATCTGATTGCTTTGGTCAATGTCCTTGGATCGATGTTCACGTGCCTCTGGACAAAGGAACGGGAAACGTTAAGTGGTTCGGGTCCTCTTGGTGACGCTTTGCATGCCGGGGATCGCATCCCACAGACTGGACATCTTTTATGCTGGGGATGTTGTGACCAATGTAAACCTTGACCAGTGTAAAAAATTAACTGCTGGGAGACAATGATTTTTTGCGCTGGTAAAAAACACGCTACGGGATCATTTCGATCGGGTTTTAGTGGCACGATACGGATGCAAGTAAGGTGCATTCGGATCTTTACCAACTTGCTCAATTCTCAAAGTTTTTCTACTGCTAGTAGTAAGCCTTCAACTTATAAAAAAGGAATGCATGTAAAATACTGGAAAACTACCCAATCGACCAACTTGGCAACTCCCTGGCAAATGCCAACATTGGCAGCGCAACGAGTGCTGCGATGACAAACGCAAAGATGAACCCGTACCACCACGCGCCGTACCATCGACTGTCGCCCGGACCGGTGAACATGCTGAAACATCAAATATGAGGTGATCGATGTGGTGATCGGTTAGGTTTTGTGGCGAAACCCGATCAAAGAAGAACTGTCGGACATCTTCAGTCAATGACACGACCACGACTACCGAATGTTGGCAACAAACCGACCATCGGTTAGGTTTTCGTGTGACCTTTGACATGCTAAGGATATTCATGTACTCTGTACTCACTTGTGTTTGATTTTGACCAGTGTAAATGATGTTTATTAGCTATTTGGCAGCGCCTGTGGTCGAAACTGTCAAGTGCCGTCTCCATGTCAAAAAAGTCCCGTGATCAACACCAAGCTTGAACAGCGCAGTTGCAGTAAGTTTGCCCCTTATGTCGCCCTGTTTTCACAGACGGACGGTGCAACAGGACATCGTCAGTGCGATTTTAACAGACGGCCATTTGCCAAAAAAAACAGATCGAAATCGCTCCATTGTCTGTCACTTGTGAAATAGAATGTCTTGTATCATGTCCATGTCATCATAAAATGTCCACTAATGAAAAACCAATACCAACTTTGACCAATCCACACCCGGATCGCCGTATATTCGCAGGAATGCGCCACTGATCACGTAGCCGATCGCCGGGCCCAGACCACTCGATGCGTTGTAGATTGCTGTTGAAGAAATTTGCTGTTAGGTTTGATTAGGCGCGCCAGCTCAACCAGCTTAAAGAAATTTGTTCAACAAGATCAGGGATAACAGCTTTTACGCTGGTCAAAATTAGTACATGTACCTGAATACTCCATATGTACGCAGAACCTTTCATAAATTTCGACGTAGACAGTGATACAGGCCGCACCTCGGATGCCATCAATTGATCTAGCCCTCCTTCTCACAAAGAGATTCCCCAAAATACCATCGGATAATGCTATTGAGACAAGAGTGTCCTACACAAACAAAATTGACATCACATACATACTATATACATAGCAGCGCCAAATGAACTTATATACCATAAGCCCCAAATACACGCGCATCCTTCTGTGCAGCACAGCTTGTCTCAGGTCTCACCTACACTTCAATAAGCCAAAATACCACCCCAACTCACACAAATACAACGCAGACGCGCGTTGACTGACATTCTCGTCGATGTAGGTGATGCCAAGTGTCCACAGTGGCGACCCACCCACGCCGACAAGGAAGTTGCCCAGCAGGAACACATAGTACCAATGGTGGATGTTGGGTTCGCGACTGCTCGCTGATTGGTCATCGACGGTGCACGTGGTCGTGCTCGAATCTGGCACGTTGCCAAGGTGGCATGTACGGTTGATTTTTCGCAGTTCGCCGACCTGATGTTTTGTAGTCAATACACTTTTATGGTACAATTGATTTTGGTCCCACCGTCTATGCTAAAAAATGTTGGGTCTTGATTGCGACATCAAATTTGGTGATCGAACCGGGTTACGCGATCTTTTGGATTGAGCGAAGTTTTAACTCGTATGTGTGCAAACACTGGATATTTCGAAATCTGTTGTGGTGAGACTGATTTCGACCAGCGTAAAAGATTAAAGGTGTTTCCATCCGAGTCCGACTATCAAGTTTGGTACCGGATAGGAAACGGAGACAGTAATCGGTCTCAAAAGGAATGTAATTTTTTTTGTCCAACTTTACTATACCTCATAATTTCCAGTGGCGAACTGCGGCAGCACACTAAGTATTGCCCCGATCGCTATGATCAGGGTACCGTAACCGAGTAGATGGCCCTTGTGCCCTGAAATGAAGTTATCCATGAGTTGTGATCAATGTGTACTTTATTGTGACGTCAGCGCGACTGTGATTGAGGTGAAAACAGCATCAGTGTGTGTGTGTGTGTGTGTGTGTGTGTGTGGGGGGGTGTGTGTGTGTGTGTGTGTGTGTGTGTGTGTGTGTGTGTGTGTGTGTGTGTGTGTGTGTGTGTGTGTGTGTGTGTGTGTGTGTGTGTGTGTGTGTGTGTGTGTGTGTGTGTGTGTGTGTGTGTGTGTGTGTGTGTGTGTGTGTGTGTGTGTGTGTGTGTGTGTGTGTGTGTGTGTGTGTGTGTGTGTGTGTGTGTGTGTGACTCTCATCGTGTTCATCGTGTGAGAATATTCGTCGCGCGATGTTTCAAGAACGGTAAAAGCTCGACCGGCTAAAGTTATTCTAAAGCATGAACAACTGATACTCAGGTCAAGCATATTTCACTAAAAGAGTGACTTGGTTGACCAGATGCACCGTTTCGATTCGTCACCGCTTCACATTATTGTTTTCACATTTAGCGTAACCTTTTTTTCAAAAAACCCAGTTCCCACCTTTGTTTCCAATATACGCCACCGGTATGAGACATAACAACACAGCGATGTCATAGGTGGACGCGTAGAGTCCCGTTTGTACACTACGCAGATTGAATCTTCGTTCGAGCGTGCTGATAATCACCGGGATATGTCCGTTGACGATGAAACCTTGCACGATCGATATGATGCACATGCAGAAGAGCAGGAATTTGGCGTTGTGCAAACATTGGATCCATTCGGGGTGGAATCTGTAAAGAAACGATAGGTATTTGTTTTTGATTGGGTCGATGTTGGGGTATGATGAAACAAGGCGGAATCTTATGGTACACTTGTGAAAGGGTTTCATGCCCGGACATGCAGAGGCCAATATCACATGAAAGATCGAATTTTCCACCTTGAGTATTATAGTAGCACACTTCGTTATTGGATCGAATCAACCTTGATCACGTGACGTGACCGCCTGACGACCGACAACCAACTTGAATGACCGGTGTCCCAAAGTGGGTCACATGCACAGACAGCTGGGTATAACAAAGAACTACAGGTGGTCGCAAATTCGATGGCACCAGCATTACGCAAAATGATTGAAACATCGATGTGACCAAGACAAGACCTGGGCTTTCCGACCGCCAATTTTTATACTCACGGTCCACATCCATATCTGAGATCAGAGCGAATGGGAGGCAGCGGTTCGAGCCTGCCAGTTGTGTGACCGCTTATGACGTTGGACGAAGCATTTGAATTCGATTTATTGCTTCGTGACTGTGCAACGGCATCGAGATTGTTGTTATTATTGATTGATCTTGGCTCGTCGCCAGACACAAACGCCGGATTGGCCATCGCGCCGTTTCTCGCTGATGTTTCATCATTTGGATGAGTATGGTCATTATTTAGCGTCATCATGTCTCTTGGTGACTGAAATGTTGCCGGTAGTTAGCTTGGCAATCAGACTGTTTGAATCAGATCAAACCATGCATGACAAAGCCCCCTATTTTCGACCAGCAGCGAAAAAATTGGGGGGAAGGTTTAGCGTCCTCTGAGTCGCAATACCCAGACGGTCAGGCAGGACACTGCTCTCTGAAGTTTATACCAGAAGTTTCTTCACAATGCAGGATAAAAAAACACCAGTTGGCAAAGCCGCCAAGTTGTCAAAACAAACAAGAAAATCTCGAGCACTTTTTATCACTTTGTTGATGTTTGCCTCCGAAAACAAACACAAACTCGCATGGGACATTCAAACAAATGTGTTGGAATAAAAATGGCGGAATAAAATTTGCATAAAACGCTCACAGCAGGCAGTGAAAACAAATCTAAAGGGCCGATACTTGTGCGCAGATTTGAAAAATGAGAAAAAAGTATACCTACGAACCCCGGTATTAGTGAAATTTTGTCTGGTGACGGAAAAATAGCAAACCAGTTGTCACCTAGCGCTGTCGTTTGTATAACCCATGGCAACAGACTGCTATAAAACGATTGCATACGTTTGAAAACGCACAAATAATTGCAAAGCACAAACCGCCTACCGGACATAAATCGGCTTTGAATACATCGAAACTGGTATCCCCAGCTATTTTTGCATTAAATTGGAGAATTTGTGTGGGCCTGGACAAGCAAGAATTAGCATAAAGCAATCAGATCGCTTTTCAAGTTTTGAAAGCGGTGCACAAAAAAACTTTTTTTGCCCAGAAAACAAACAGGAAAGTGTGCAGAAAACGTGACTCACTCAAAGAACCTCAGCATGTGAAATGAACGACAAACCAAAATAATCGCACAGGTACATAGTCATACGGAGACAATCATAATTGTGCCTTGTAATAACACAGGTCACGTGCAGATGTGAACACACAGAGACATAGACTCAGACATGAGAGCCAAACAGACCACGAAACGAAATATGGATTACGCGACCAGATACATATACACAGGCACAACATGTCACCTGGCTGGGTGCAGTGCCAACCTGTTGTCAACGAATATTACAACGGATACATCGTGTTATCGTGGGTACCAACCTGGCGTTGACCGCATAAATGCACGTCATGCTGACAGCCAGTTGTGTTGGAAACTAACGTTGCAGCAACTGCGGTACCGAAGAACGTGATACGGTATATTGGTTGCACAATGACTTTATAAGAATTGGTCAAATTTCCCAAGAAAGAGGGGAACGGGGGCACACAAAAGAAAAACGAAAAAAACAAAAAAAAAAAAAAACACAATACCCATACTAACAACAAGAGTGCGCATCTCAGCAATGGCAGCAGTTTGGGTTTCGGTGAAAATTTGTCGAAACTGCAACCCCAGATTGTTGCAGTTTACATGACTAAAGTGCATGAATCACAACGTTACACTTACTTCGCTTGACCAAACTTATAATAACGGGGTACACTCACTTACCCGTCTCCCTTGCAAATGAGTCCTGCTAGATATATGTGAAAGAAGTCCTATGAATGGTGGTGCACGTTTGACTTTGTGCATACAATGACATTCACATCACACCACAACACCCCACTCAACACAATGACACGGACTTTAACTTGACTGAAGAGCCATCTGATGCAACTGCTGTCGAATGTCTGGTGCACTGCCCGGCCATGAAAACAATTTGAAGCGGGCCAACAAAAACAAGTTGCACAATTAGCAGTATAGGCAAACTACGCCAACACGAGCCCGATTTCGCAGCTGGCAGAATAGTGAAACATTCTGACGTGGCTGCTGATTTGGGAAATGTTACACGTTGAAGAGTACAAAGTGGAGCATGATGATTTTCTCTTTCTATTCGTTTTGAATACACACCACCTTCGAAATCGGGCTCGTGTTGGTGTAGTTTGCCTTTACCTTTGTGTGTTGAAGCCACCAGACGTGATTCGTTCGTTGTGGGCAAATGATTTTATCGATCCTCCACCCAGCCCGCGAAATTTGAAATTTTATTTTTCTCTTTTATTTCCATGGTTTATTATTTTATTTCTCCCTTGAACCCTGAGCAGAAAATGAGCAGAACACAAACGCAGTCTGAGTTACAATTTACAACAGTTTATTGCTTCAGCCCTCACTGCGTAGCGGAGGCAAAACGACGACTCGTGATCGTGATGGGTAAAAAAGGCTTATCTCTGGATGAGAAACGACAACGAATGCTGGATCTGTTTTTTGAAAAGGTGAGCCTCAGTGCTTGCCAGTGTAGTTCCTGGTCCGGCGCGGCGGTTAGTGTACCTACCCCTTTTTTCCGTGCGGCGGTTAGTGTACCTCCCTGGGGGGGGGAAGGGGGGGGAAGACCCAAATTCAGGAAAAAGTCACTTTTTGAGGTAGAAAATTTGACCGATTTTTGCCCCTTTTTGGAAAAAATTGTCCATAAAAAGGGTATTTTGGCGACTTTCGACATCATTGACCTAAAAATCACCCATTTTAAGCCTAAAAATGCCCATTTTAGGCCTAAAAAAGCCGATCTTAGGCAAAAATTGAGGCGGTTAGTGTACCTGACGCGGCGGTTAGTCTACTAGTGTACCTTGGTCGCGGCGGTTAGTGTACCTTAGGGGGGGGACCCCCCCTCCCCCCCAGGAACTACACTGGTGCTTGCTGATGATAGCGGCGCCCCTCCAGAAATTAGGGTCGGGCCGGCCCGGCCCGAGGTTTGCACTTTATGCCCGGGCCGGGCCGGGCCGGAGATTTGGTCAGTCGGGCACGGGCCGGGCGGGCGGGAGCCGGACCGCACTTGCCGGCCGACGCGGCCCGGTATTTCTCAAATTTCAAGCCAAAAGCGCCTTTCTTTCCTGACCAAAATACCCAAAAAAATTGCGCGTCGCGCAGAGTATCTGCACATTTTTTGTGGGACCCAAATGGACCAAATTAGAACCGTCCAGAAAACGAATACCAAAATATAAACGTAATTCCCCGAGGAAATTTTGCAATTTTTTTCTTTTTTGGACCATTTTTTTCGTTGATCCGAAAATTGGCCCGGGCCGGGTCACAGATTTAGACTTTCAAATCGGGCCGGGCCGAAGTATGGTCAGACGGGGCCGAGCGAGGTTTCCCCGCCCGATCCTAACCTCTGGCTGCCCCCCCCAGTGGGCATGGTTGTGTGTGTGGCTGTGGCACGTGGCAGGGTGGAGGGAGGGCAGGACGGTTACCCTCTTGTCTGGTTGTCTCCAACAGAAACGCTGCTTGCCGCCTCGATGTTCCAACCAATGGTGTTGCTGTTGCGTCGCCGTGCTGCTTGGGGTTCTAAGCAGTGGTGTCGTTCGGGGCAGTGCTGTGGCTACTTTTGCGGGGCGGGTAGGGTACATAGGTGGAAAAATCCGGGGCGGGTAGGGGGGTAGTGTACCTGGGATCTTGTGGGGGGGAAATCCGGTTTGGGGGGGGAAGATTTTTCGGTGCGGGTAGGGTACAACACAAGTTTTTTTGCGTGCCTGTTTTTATGTACTAAAAAGTACACATATCGCGCGCAGCGCGCAATGTTTTGCACGTTGTAGGGTTTTCGGTCGTAATTTGGGCATTTTTGTCCGAAAAATGGGCATTTTGGGGGTAAAAATCGGGGCGGGTAGGGTACCAGGGCGGGGCGGGTAGGGGGGTAGGGTACCAGAGCGGGGCGGGTAGGGGGATAGCGTACCAGGCCGGGGCGGGTAGGGTACCATTGGGGGGACTCCCCCCCCCCCCCCCCCCCCCCCCAGCCACAGCACTGGTTGGGGGGGAGGGGGGTTACCCCCAAGTGTCCGGTATCTTGATTTTTTCACCCAGGGGTATCCGGTATCCTGACTTTTTGTCCAGGGGTATCCTACCCTAAACTTTTTCCGAAAATCGTAAAAGTCTCCCATTTTTACCTCCAAAATGCTCAAAATCGCTTGCTAGCGCAAGCATAACCCCCAAAATGACCATTTTTGCGCTTTCAACACCGATTTTGCTCGATTTTCCTCTTAAAAAATTGACCTTTTTTGAACAACCCTCTGGCCCTGGGTATCCGAGATTTTTTATTTTAGGGAGCAAAGCAACCCCCCCTGGTATCCGAGACAGTGTAGTTCCTGGGGTGGGGGTCCCCCCTCGGGTACGCTATCTCCCCCTCGGGTGGTACACTATCCCCCTATCTCCCCCTCCGGGTACACTATCTCCCCCAATTTTTGCCTAAAATGGTCATTTTTAGGCCTAAAATGGGCATTTTTAGGCCTAAAAAGTGTGATTTTCAGGTCAATGTTCTCAAAAGTCGCCAAAATACCCTTTTTATGAAGAATTTTTTCCAAAAAGGGGCAAAAATAGGTCAAATTTTCTACCTCAAAAAGTGACTTTTTCCCGAATTTGGGTCTTCCCCCCTTCCCCCCCTCGGGGGTACACTATCTCCCCTTCCGAAAAAACGGAGGGTCCGCTATCTCCCCCTCCGGACCAGGAACTACGCTGATCCGAGATGTTTCATTTTGGGTATCCGGTATCCGAAAATTTTGGATTTTGGGTATCCGGTATCCTGACTTTTTGATTTATAGATCTTACTCACATTTATAAGAAATAAATAATAACACTGCTACACATCCCTTTTTCCCAACGACACCACTGGTTCTAAGGTGCCTTCATTTCACTCCAGAAAGAGTTCTTTCAAATGAAAGAGCTCGAGAAATTGGGCGCCAAGGAGAAGGGTGTGACGTCGCAAACGGTGAAAGAAGTTGTGCAGTCGTTGGTCGATGACGGACTTGTGGACACCGACAAGATCGGCACCATGGTGGTCTTTTGGGCGTTCCCGTCGAAAGCACTCAATTCGGTGCGTTGCGGGAAGATGGCGGTCACTGTTTGTCATGTGGCCATAAATAATAAATCAAATGTTTGATCAGTGGTGTCGTTGAGAAATCGAAATTTTCCCATACCCAGCCCAATTTTCGGGAAATTTCCCATACACACCCCCAAAAATCAAAAATTTCCCATACCAAGGGGGGTTTCTCAAAAAATTAAAAAATTTCCCATACCCGAGGGTGGGGGTTTTGAAAAAATGACCCCAAAAATCTTCTAAAAGTGCCAAAAATTGGTCTAAAAAGTGCTTAAAACAGAGTTTTCTTGCGGCAGCAAGCGATTTTTGACATTTTTGGACGAAAAATGGTCAATTTTGGTACTTCTCGGGGTCAAAAAGTCATTTCTTAGGGGGGTGCTTGTTCCAAAAGTGAAAAATTTCCCATACCCCATACCCCCGGCCGATTTCCCATACCCCATACCAGGGGGGTAACCCCCCCCAACCCCCCTAACGACACCACTGTGTTTGATAATTATAATATCTGGTCCACAGCAGCCTTCCATCGGATAGATAGAGAAACAAGGCTCCGGTTGTGAAACCAGATCGGATCGGGTCGAGGAAAAGGATTGTGTTTTGTGGTCGTGCACGTGTTTTGAACGAACTAAAAATTCTAGGCGCTAGATTTGAATGTCAGATCTGTTAACTATTTTTGGATGTGGCCTATGGCCCGTAGCAAAGCACTGATTGCGCGATTTCCATTCAGCGCGACACGCGTCTGAAGAAGCTAGACAAGGAAATCGAGGAATCCGAAAAACGGCTGGCGGAAGTTGAGAGAGAGATCGAGTGCGCGTCAAAGGACAAGGAAGATACGGTGAGATTGAAAATTTCTGTTCGTTGTGGTTCCTTAGTTCTTCACGGAATGCAGTTCCAACTAAGAGTGTGCCCTTTTTTGAGTGACCTACCCTCTGTGTGTGGCAGTTACTGGTCCTGCCTGAGGTACTGTACCTTGGGGGGGTGGGGGTGCCACAGCACTGTTTACGCCTAAAATGTCCATTTTAGACGTAAAAATGCTTTTTTAGGCAAAAGTTTGGGACATCTTTGCACCCAGAGAGGAAATTAGTTTACTAGTGTACCATGGTCGGGGAAATTAGTGTAGCTCAAGCCTTTACTCCAGCTCCCAGTAACTACACTGATACACGGTAAATCGCTGCTGGGAAGGAATATTGTCGAACTGTGTTTAGTGCCAGTATAAAATTGCAGTGTCGGTCGACTGTCGAGTCGCAAAAGTAGTGGGTCCACGCACGACCAATCAAATTCAAATATAAATGAGGCTGGTGGTGGTAGATTGTAGAAACAGTGCTGTAGCTACCCAGGCGGGGCGGCAACCTACTGTACCACCAAAAGTGTGGGGCGGCAACCTACCTACTGTACCGGCCGAGCTAAGGGGGGAACAAAATTTTTTAGTCGTAAATATTGGTGAAAATGTGCTCTAAAACGCTAATTTCGCACGCAGCGCGCGATTTTTCGCCTATTTGGAGTGAAAAGCACCGATTTTATACCATTTTGAGCCAAAAATCGCAACTTACTGTACCAGCTGCCGGGCGGCGACGTACCTACTGTACCAGGATTGAGCGTCAACCTACCTACCTACTGTACCAAGGGGGGGGACCCAAGATTAGAAAGATACTCGGTGTCGGTACCTTCCAACACCTGGTCGAAAACGTGCCACCTCCACAAATGTGCACAGGATGATCGCCGTGCATTCGAATCGCGTATCGCCGATTTGAGCGAGCGTCAACGCGCGATCGACGTCGAATTGGCCAAATATCGCGACAACGATCCGGCGATCCTGGACGAAATGCGATCGGCGTGCGACAAGGCGAAGGAGGCTGCGAATCGATGGACTGGTCGGTTGTTGTGTGGAGATGGTTCATCGCCTGAGCTGATTTGTTATTGAAGAGAAGAACCTCGTGGTGGTGACGAAAAAGTTCGATTGTCCAGCTGTCTGACAAATGAGGGATATGAGAGCCCCAATGCTTGAAACGTCCAACAGCGATCTGCAGTTTGGTACAAAATGCATCGCTAATGCTCTCTGTTGTCCCTCAACTCGGGTGAATATCTAGTGAGCAAAGGGCCGGGTGCTATTCGATCATGTTACCGCGGCGAGTTTCAGGGAGACTATTGTGTGTGTCCGATTGCAGACAACATCTTTTCGATTAAACAGTGGTGCAAACGAAAGTTCGGCATCGAAGAACGACAGCTCAACAAACAGTTCGGCATTCCAGACGATCTGGATTATGTTGAATAAATAAAAACGGAATCTATCAAGCTACATTGTGTGTTTTGTTGTTATTGCTATTGCTCAACCATCTGCAGAGGTACAAAAATGTGTGTTTCCGGTCTTTTTTCAGCAGATGTTTCACCGATGTTGCTCTCATACTGGCTAAGGACATGTTGTTGAAAATATGCTTTATTTGATTCAATTTTATTCACTTTCTTGTTCACCTTTATTTGTTCTGTTGCTTTCATTTGCGCGCACACTATGCTGTTTGTTTTTCGTGTGATGTCGTATCAAGCTCTTTGGTCAGAGTAGTTCTTTGTTTCAAATTTCAATCGTAATTTTCGATAAATTGTGGTCCAACTGAGTTTTTTCTTGGATGGATGTTTGTTGTTTGCCTTCGGAATCTGTCTGTGTCGTTCCAGAGTCGATGTTACTGCCAGCATCGAACGTTTACCTTCTGCGTTGTGCAACGAATTTTTTCACATATTTTATTTAGTATTTGTCCAGTGCACTTCGTGTTCAATTTGATGACACCGGGAACAGGATGACCACGACACGAACCAGTGCCTGAATGGGCAAGGGTGGTCGGTAAAAATGTTTCGCTCAATTTTCGTAGTTTTTCGAATTCTGGCAAATTGTGAATGTATTCGCGCCTCAAATGAAATTGGGTGATCTAAAAAATCTAGCATATCGTTCGGTCGGAACTTAAACTAACGTGAAAGGGCAAGCCAGGATCTCGACAAAAAAAACTTGTCATCGTTTAGCCCGTGAGAGCACTTGAGGAATTCTAATTGAGAGATTTGATCACGATGAGCTCCAGTCAACGAACGGCGGTGGAATCAACTGTGAAGCAGGTGATCGGAAAGATCGATGACCAAATTGTGACCACGATTGAGCGGGGCATATCGAAGGGATACGACAAACGGAAATTCAAAGGTTATGGACTGCGGCTTTGCGTTTGTTGTTGTTACCGTTTATATTGTTTGTTTGCAATGTAATATAACTTCATTAAAATTGTTGGGCGCACTCTGTTAGGTATTTGACTGTTTTGGGGCTGGAGAAGAGCTTTTTTGGTAACTAAATTTAAGTTTCAAATTGTCTGAAAATTGAATTTCACAGCGTTCATTTTCCGTGGAAAGCTGTGTGACATGACCACATGACTGATTTTGCTCCATTTGGAAATGCTCCACTTTTTCAAAAAATGCTGGTTCTTTTTTGCTCTTGCTTTGTCTCCATATTAATTGTGGCCTGTGTTGTCCGTTCAGAGCGACTCGCTGAATTCGTTCGTGACAGAGGACAGCTGACAAAACTGTGCGACAAAGTGGTGGACGATATTGTTTTCGGATCGGGACGAAAACGACCAAAGGTTGAATTGGGTTCATTTCTGGCCTGTTATGTGATTGGACCATATATTTGGAATGAAAGCTATAGAGCGCATGCAACGCCATTTGGATTTCTTGTATGGCTGATTAGTTTTTTGTCTTTCTGACAGACCAATGTGTGTGAAAGCTATTCCAAGAGACAGTGACCAACTTACGCTGATACTAGCTGCAACCGGTGTCATGAGTAAATCCTCAAACATCTTTGGTAGAAGAAGACACGTGACCAAGATGGCCCCGATCTGGATTGAAGAATCGATCACCAAGTGACTGCCAAACCACCCGAAAGTGCAATTATTTTCAGTTCGAAGAATTCAAAGGCGAAAAGACTGCCCCAGCAAGCTCGTCTCCCCCGCCCGCAAAACAGCCCAAAATCGAGACCGACATCAATGGCATCAAAAATGGCGCACCAGTTTCGGCTGACAACGAAGCTGTAAAAGTTGGTGATTTGGGGGGCCTTTCTTCGTGTTGCTTTGTTCGTCATTTATCCCAAGTCAATAGCAGGCAACACATATTCGAGAAGGCAAGGCAAGGCATGATGGATATTCGCGTCGGCCAAGCATTATATGTATTGAAAAATGTTTCGCCGGCGGGATAAAGTTTGCAGAAAGAGTTAAGGCCACTTTATACTTTGTCTCGTTGCGATACACGCAACATTTTCTCGCGCGTTGATTGGCTCCTGCGCGACCAACAGCCAATCAGCGCGTCAGAAAATGTTGCGTGTATCGCAACGAGACAAAGTATAAAGTGGCCTTTAGAGATTGATACATTCGTCTCATCGTCTTATAACCGAAGAAAACAAAGAATCGAACAGCAAATGCTCAAAATAAAAAATCAGCCCCAGCCGTTTTGCAACGGCAACGCCGTGTATTTTCAGCGAGCATTTGCTTCTTGAGGTCTGCTGCAATCGCACCTGTAATTTTCGCTCTTTGTGCAGAAAGAATTTCGAAGCCCTTGAAACTGAACTTAGTTAATGCTCATTTGGAAAAATTTTGACGAATAAAAACTCCCAATTTTAGGACGAACAGTCGCCCGCCGACGTTGACGGTGAAGATACAAAGCCGGAGATGGACGTGGCGGCACAACTGAAGATCAAACAAGTGATGGCGCGCGCACAACAGATGATTGAGGAGCGAAAGAAGAAACTGAATGTTGGTTGTTGCTGGGGGAAGTTGGTGGTTTGGTGGTTGTTGGAACATTTTAACTGGACAGCTTTGCGGGCGACGATTTTTACGCAGGTCGGGAGAAGCGACTACAGGATGTCCAATTACAATGACACTCACAACTGTTGTAGTTGGTTAAAAATGGGCCAGTACTTCCATTGGCGTACGGACTCGACGAACAAGCGTCCATCTTATGGCTCACGGGATACTTCGTAGAGAAGATACTTCTTCATTATTTTGAGACACACACCCTAGAATACGTTCTCTGTTAGTAACTAAAGTGTGGTTTAAACTGTGCCGCACGTAGCACAGGCAAAAAAATGGTATAAAACACTTAAAAATTGACCTTTTAGCAATCAGTGGTATAAAATGTCAAAATTTTCGCGCTACGCGCGATTGCTATTAATTTTTAGGCCAAAACATACTTTTGCCATCAAAACGCACCAAAAACACGCTAAAGCAGTGATAAAACAACATATTTTGCCCGTTTTAAAATGAGCCAGTAGATTTTCCCAACCGACCGACACTCAAGTTTGTCCGGCGCCGGGCCCTACCCGTGCGTGGTGGTGCGAAAACGATCTACTTTCCACATTTTACTTTCCAGATTGTCACGCCCGAGACATCCAAAACGACGCAGGCACCTCCGTCTGTCAAATTGGCGCCGGGCGAAGCGCAACAATACATGGAGTTGGCGATGCAAAAGGCGGTGCGCGCTGCCGAACTCAAGGTTGGCGTGCTGCATGGTTGGGTTATCTTTCGGTTCACACCAGTGTTGGAGGTACTCTGGAGGGGGGATACCTACTGTACCAGAGCCGATGGCCTGGGGGGGTTATGTACCTAGGGGGGGTTGGGGGGGGGGGTTAGGTTTTGGGGTGAAATTTTTTTATGTGTTTATTATGTGTGGAATCGTGTGAAAACGTAGTATTTACGGGTAATTTGAGGTAAAAAACACTGATTTTGCACTAATTTCGGCCATTTTGGTCAAAAATTGGCACTTTTGGGGCAAAATCGGGGGGATACCTACTGTACCGGGGTGAAAATCGGGGGGATACCTACTGTACCATGCCAAACATCGGGGGGGATACCTACTGTACCAGGCGAGGGGGGATACCTACTGTACTGGGGGGGCTACCCCCCCCCCCAAACCCCCCCCCCCCCACCTCCAACACTGGTTCACACATGTTTTGACGAATTGGTGCATGCGCGCTGACGATGGCCTGGTGTACCATCGCGGCTCTTTGATGAAAGCAAATTGGAAGTGGCAAGCAGAAAAACACTTTTTTTTACAAAGGGGGCAGTTTCGTTGTGAATTCGTCCTGATTGGACAGGCAGAAAATTTGCACTTGAAAGATCCTCGCAAACATGCAGAATTTTAATTTGAAGAATTCTCGTCTGAACTCTTCTCGTTTCCACAATTCTCACTCTCATTCGTTCGTTCCACCCAACCTCGTTTTCGCAGATTCCATGATGTGTTTTTCCTTGTGCAGGCCCAAATCGCGAATCGTCTACCGGCCACGTTGCAGCAACAAATGTCGAAAGTGGCGCAGGGCTCGACCACTGCCACTTCACCGAACAAACTTGGTGCTGTGTCCAAAACATTAGGTTGGTGTGTCATGGTGTTTTGTGTTCAGCTTCTTAAAAAATATAACTGTGTCAGTCAGGTACGTGAACCACACTGTAATTAGCCTGAATTATCCAGGTATCCAACCGGTCCATACCCTGAAAGCGAACATCCGGGCCGAACGCAGAGAACTATTCCGTCAGGCACAACTGGAAGTAGAACATTCGCTCACACAACCATCAACTCTGGCTGCTGCCGAATTGTCGGAATCCACCGCACATTTTGATCCGGATGTGGGGTGAGTTAGCGGGCTTTCTTTGCGTTTGGGCTGATAGCTGCTTGATGGTGTTTTTTCAAGTATATGATCGTTGGAAAATCATTGATTGCTTTGGGCAGTGAGGTGTTGGTGATGTGTTAGCTTGCATTCGATGTGTGAATATGATTGGTGGGTGTCAAAAATCCCGGAACGAAAAATCTGAAAAAAATATTCCGAAGGCTGCCACCCAGGAAGACCTGTCCACGTGAAGAAATTACATATTCATAAAAATACAACGCCTCAGGCGGGAACGCTAAACATTTCTTCTCACTCTTTTTCCAAACATAATTCTAATATAAATATCTTTTTTTCCCCCCCACTTCCCCCCCCCCCCTGTCGTTCACGGTTACGCTCAGGCTTAGGCTGTCATGCAGGAAGACCTATCGATACGAAGTACACTTTTTTACCGTTTTTGCACAAGAAACTGCGGTTCCTTCATTTCATTTTTCAAGTTTTTTGCTTTTCGGGTTTCATTTTTCAGTATTATTTTCGTGGATTTTTTCCCGGGATTTTCGATCCTGTAGATTTGAGTGGATACGATTACGATACGCGGGCAGATTTCAGCCTTTCCAACACTGACCGGAACATTCTCTCGTTAACATTGCCCTAGCGGGTCCTTGACCAACCAAGCCCGATCCTGTGTTGCCAGAAAGTGCTCACATAAGGTGGAGTTATACTTGTCGTCATGTGGACATTTTGTCCGCACGGACAAAACTTTTTTTTGGCCGTGGTTTGTCAATTGTTGAAAATTCAGCTTTGACCAGCGTACTGGTTGTTCCCCCAGAGCTGCTGAACAACAGTAACGATTTTCGCAGCTATTGCTGCTACCAATTGCAAAATATGATCAATACAAGGTTTTGTCCATGCGGACAAAATGTCCACGTGAAGACACGTGTAACTCCACCTATGCACGCTCGTAATTCCATCACATCTCAGTCGAACATCAGGTGGTGGCCACTGTTCCCGTTGTGCTCAATCCAGTTACCACAAACTGAAAAAACCGTTGGACTATAATTTAACATTGTACTTGCAGTGCCAAGCCGGCGCAACGCAACCGTCGAATGTTCAAATTCCACGACAAGGGCGAGTTTGAACAAATCGCCAATAAACAGCGCGCCAAGGCGAAATTGGAGAAGTTGCAGACGGAAATCTCGTCGATCGCCAAGAAGACGGGTATTTCGTCGGCTGTCAAACTCGCAATGGCCGCGCCGAAGGCTGCCGAAAGTGTGAGTGGGACAGAAGTTGGGACGTATGACTCAGTTTGTTTTTCTCATCAGGATTGGCAAAATAAGTCTAAATTGATATCAAGACGCCCGGGAAAAACATGGTGACTTTGTTGTTGAAATAATCTGATTTTGTGTCTTGCAGGATGTTGGCGACGTGCCAGATGTTGAATGGTGGGATGGAGTGCTGTTTCCGGAGGGTACAAAGTTAGCCGCGGTGCTTATCTTGTTTTTTTTCAAGGAAGATTTCCTGAATAGGTCGTCAATTTGACGCTTATGTATGTCATATTTTTATTTTTATGGTAGCTATAATTTTAGCACCACAATTTGATTGATCCATTGCTTCAGTTTTTCCAACATCGACCAATCACAAATCGACTCGGCGATCGACACGGACGCGACGCGACTGTTGAGTGCACTGGTCGAACATCCAATTCAACTGCGACCACCCGACGAACCATTGCAGACGCAATATCTCAAAGTTGGTGACCGAATGGCATTCATTATGTTGCTTTCTAGTAATGGAAATTTACCGTTCACAGCAAAAGTCTGGTGCAGTTTGAACAGGAACGGACGGGATCGGGCTGAGCTGAGATTTACAGATTACTATTGACCTTGAAGATGTCGACGATCGGCGTCAACCAGTGTAGTTCCTGGTGGGGAGGGGTGTCCCCCTAAGGTACACTAACCGCCGCGACCAAGGTACACTAGTACACTAACCGCCGCGCCAGGTACACTAACCGCCTCAACTTTTGCCTAAAATAGGCATTTTTCGGCCTAAAATGGGCATTTTTAGGCCTAAAATGGGTGATTTTCAGGTCAATGATGTCAAAAGTCGCCAAAATACCCTTTTTATTGAGAATTTTTTCCAAAAAGGGGCAAAAATCGGTCAAATTTTCTACCTCAAAAAGTGGCTTTTTCCTGAATTTGGGTCTTCCCCCTTCCCCCGAGGGAGGTACACTAACCGCCGCGCCGGACCAGGAACTACACCGGTGTCAACGTTTCTACAATAAGTCTCTGTGTCCATTGTGACCCTTCTGAACACCGCTTCTCTCTCTCTCAGGTCTACCTCACGAAAAAGGAGCGAAGAAAATTGCGACGTCAGAATCGCAAGGAGCTGCAGCGTGAGAAGACCGAGAAGATTCGACTGGGTCTCGAAGCACCGCCCGAGCCGAAAAGTTAGCTGGGTGTGCGTTTATATAATTTTTATGGCATATTTTTGTGATAAATTTTATAAATAATCTTCAGTGAAAATCAGCAACCTGATGCGCGTGCTCGGTACGGAAGCGATCAAGGACCCAACGAAGATGGAGGCGCATGTTCGCAAACAAATGGCCGAACGACTCAGGTTTGAACGGCGTCGAATTCCTTCTTTGCAGTTATGTCAAAGTTGGTAATCGCTCTACTTTGAACAGCGTGAAGATTTGTTGTCAGTCAGACGGTTAGGAAAGAATTGAAAATAATTCTGAATATTGTGCTATGGCTGGCGACCCATCACCAACCTTGTTACTGTCCCCGCCCCACTGCTGCAGTGCCAAACTGGGGTGGTCAGGATGTTTTATTTGTTGCAATTTGTTTTTACTTTAGTTTATTTATATTTGTTTTATTTGTTCACAGAAAACACGAAGAGGCGAATCGAGCGCGAAAACTGACGAAGGAGCAGCGGTCGGAGAAGAAAACGAAGAAAATCCAAGAAGATGTTTCACTGGGCGTGCACGTTTCCGTGTATCGACTGGCCGATCTGTCTAACCCGTCGAAAAAATTCAAGGTTGAAATGAATGCTAAACAGCTCAAAATGACCGGCGTGGTCTTGTTGCACAAGGATATCAATGTCGTTGTTGTGGAGGGCGGTGCGTTTATTTTTGAAGATTATTTTGACATACTGTTCTCAGAGTTCTACGTTCAAACGGCGTATCTGGCTTCAGTTTGGCTTTGCATATGCTTGGCCATTTAGTTACCAAACTTGGTGTGGTCGCGACCAAGCAGATCCGCATATCATTCGTCGTGTTGGGATATTTCTTCGAATTTCAAACGTTCGATTACATTGAAAGTTGTTCCTCATACAAACAAATAAACAAGTTGCTGCTCTGGTCAAATATTTGGTATTCATAAAATATTACGCTGTATCAACAACCTGCTTGGACTGAAATCCAAGATTTAGCTTGATGTTCACGTTCCTACCAACCAAAGGTCGTCTTTTATTCACTTTTGCACTCTTACAGGCCCTAAACAACAGAAATTCTATCGTCAACTGATGTTGAAACGGATCAAATGGGACGAGGAACTAATAAAAGGCGATGGTGAGCGTGTGGATTTCTATTTTTCTTTGGGTTTGTTGGCAAATGGCTTTGCGAAGCGCATTATACTTTACTGGTTTCACTCATGTCGACCATCGTAAATGGTCACTTATTTGGCATTGGTGCACAAGTTTTACGCTGGTCAAAAAGTGCAGTCAATCCACTAAGTCTGTCATTGTGTTTCAGAGCAGCGTCGGACAAACTCGTGCGTGCTGGTGTGGGAGGGCGTCGTTCGCAAACGCGCGTTCGGTGATATCAAATTCAAACAATGCGCGTTGGAGAAACAGGCACGCGAACTGATGGGCAGCTATGGCGTGCCGCAGTACTGGGACATGGCCTACACTGGTACAGTGCTGCAACAGGATGTGGAAGATACTGATTGATTGATGTGATCAGGATAACATAGTGAATGCAGTCTGAATTCTTTATTGTGACATCATCCGATGTTTTGATCTTTTTTGAAAAATATGTTCGACTGTTTCTCGTTGAACATTTTGCGTGAGCATGGGGTGACCAACCTGCCGCCCAGTCTGCGATTAAATACTGCCCTGAATTGTATCACGCACGACTACAAGGAGTGCAGACTGTACAAATTTGTTATCTGATACTTCTGTATGATTGTTATGTCTGTCTGAATATCTCTGAACGTGTTGTAGTGAAATTTTTAGCAAAAACTTGATCACGAATGTGAGTAATTTTATTGTTGATCGAATAGTATAATTGTTATCAGGTTGTTTTGTCGCATAAAATCAGCCAATGCTCTTTCTTCATGTTTGGAATTTGGACGAAAATGTCTCAGAAAGGTGTATTGCCTCACCGATTGCGTGCATGTATCTTATTCGGCGTTTTTTGGACTACTCAGAGGACACTTTATGGTGCCTTCCAAGCTGTTTCCATGGATCCACCGTGGCTTCAAACTTGGTCAAGAATCAACAATTTTCAGTCCCCGTACAGTGAATGACTCACGGGACTATTCATAGCATGGAGTCTACAACAACCCCAGGTGCCGAGTCCACACAGCCTGAACGCAACAACAAGAATCGAGTGTCCTTCGTTGAGTGCCCTGAAAGTGACCCGACTTCACGCACGTTTATTTTAAAAGGTATTGTGCGGGGGGCACTTCATGGCTTGTTCGTTGGCCGATTCCTACACGCAGTCTTAGCTCCAAAGCGTAAATTTTTCGGACTGGCCGTGCAGTTGCCCTTCAGGCTAAGCCATGCACTCGCATGAGGGCTTATGTCTGAATTTTAGACTCAAGCCTGGGCTTTAGGCAGGAGTACGTTGAATCTGGTCCTTAGGATTTAGGCCCAGGCTTGGCTTAGGCGTCTGTCGCTGGTCAATGAGAACGACGAAAATCAAACCCCTGACTGTCGCAGCCACTTCTCTGTTTTTCAGGCGAGGACTTTACGATCGGCAACCCGCTGCACTTCGTCATATCCCGCTATCCGGAGGTTCAGTTCTGCGCAGCGACACCCACCCATCCATTAGAAGACCAAATCATGTTGCGCGTGCAGACCAAGACCGGGCATGACGCGTGTGCGATACTTGATCGCGGGCTGAGGGATGTGGAGCATATATTTGCGACGATTAGGACCAAAATGGAAACGGCCCGGACGAACTATGCCGAGAATAATGCGATGCAATCGTGATTTGACTAATTTGGTAGTGGTTGACACACATCCATAACGTAGTCTGGGACCCGAACGGTAATCGGTCTTGCAGAGTCTTATCAGCTGTTCGGTTTGGTTCTTCCTCGAGTATCTCGCTTTTGTGCTTGAACTTCGATCGCAGAACACTGACCAATCACCACGTTTGATATCGGGCGTGATATCTGTGACCGGGAACGAAGCAGATCAACGCAAGAATTTGAGTCTGTGTTATGGTGTGTGCGTTGCGTGTGTCAACGACTCGACAATTGTTTGATTGTGATTCGTTCTGTTCATGAATTGCTCATTTGCAATTACAAAATCGTACCTGCGTGGTCATGCTGTTATTTGAAACGTGGTTCGTTGTCGCAAAATCCTCGGTTGTCTTCATTCTGTCATAAAGTTACGATTGGTCACAACAAGCACGACTGTTTTTTTCTCGAATATCTGCACGGTTCAACCCAAATGAGCTTGATGGCTGTTGTCTTGTCGTACAGTCCATGTTCTGTACTGTCTGTCATTGCTAACAAATTTGAACTTCATCATGCTCAGGTTCAGGTCACATTTCTACACTTGGCCAAGCGCGGCATGTTGGCAACAAGCACAGTCGATGCTCAAGATGCAACATTCAATCTGGTGCAGCAACAACTGGCCACTTTGCGAAGCGAGGTTGCGAAGCGATCCGATCAGTTGATGAAGAAGGATCGATTGATTGATGGCTTGTTGGATCTACTGGCTGGTGGTCAACCGCTGAGTGGAGTTGTACAGGTGAGCATGTGTCGACTAACTGATGTTTCATAGATCGCCAAACAGTTCAGACTGCGTGTGTTGCGCCTGCGCAGCATTTTATAGGGTTGGCCGTTTCGTCGACCGCCTGTTTTCGCAGATGGGTGGTGGACCAGGGCATCGTCAGTGCGAATGCACCCGATGACGAGGAGGTTGTATGACACCAATCAATAATGCAGGATGACTCACCAAATGTGTCCACAACATCCGCACCCGTCGCTCGCGTGCCCCAAACATCACAGTGCGTCCGTGTGAACAATACGCGCTCATTTTTTGTGTTTGGTCGACGCTTGGTTGGTGTGGCTGAGCTGGTCATTGATGATGCTTCACTGCAAGTGTTGGTGTGCATTGAGTTTTGCTGGTGATACCGGCACCATTATCGATCTTTGCGCGTGTCTTCTTGTACAGGGTGTCACCGTGTGATACTGGTCAAAGATATTTCGGCAACGAAGCGTGTCTCTTTTGTGCTGTGGTTGCTGGGGGTATTCGGGGCCTGATACTGTTGATACAGCGTGTTGTTGTAAGAAAAGCTTCTCTCATCATAATTCCCCTTGCAGCATGGCCTGAGTGCTCATTTGATATTGATATCAATGGCCCGCGGGAACAAATTCGGCGGATCGAAAATGTTTCGCGGTTAACATAACAGCATCAAAAGGAATGAACAAGTAATGTGTTAGCCATTTTGCAAAGGAAAAAAATCATAACAGAACAGTATTGTGACTTAAGAGTAATCTATCGGCTATGTTTCGCAACGCCTTACATAGCAGACGTTCTTGCAGTGCCCGTTTGTCTGATTTCAACGCGACATCAAGTTCAAACGCACCACTACCACCCAACAGTACTGTATGCTGCACGGTCATGGTCGAAGCACAGGACGACAATCAACTGGTTCTGCCAGTGCGCAAGCTTGAATGGTTAGTCGGTTGGATGGCTGATGTTTGGTATCATCTTATTGATGGAACGTACAGGCTGTCCGCTTTATAGTGGCATGATTGTTGGAGCCAGCCAGTTAGGATTTTGTCAAAGGTAGAGCAGGGAGGGAGGGAATGATCCAGTGATGTAACTGGGGGGGGGTATTGGGGCAATACCCCCAAATCTGGGTCAGCTATTTGTGTACGTCTGCCGAAAAAATCTAAGCCCCCAAACCCAATTATGTGCATGTCTACCGTGTTCGGACATCAACCAAAATGTATTGATTTTAATGCCAAAATGGCTATTTTATGGTTCAAAATGGTCAGATTTTCTCATATTTTAACTAATTTTCTCATAATGTGCAGAAAAGTACCATATTATGGCCTGTTTTAGCATAATTTTGACCTATTTTTATGCCCCTAACTTTGACCTCTGGACAAACACCCCCGTCCAAATCGGCATAGCGGGCCAGCTATTATCTATGTCTAGGAGCTTGCTGGACCCTTCCGTGTCCTGTCTAACACCCACCGTACCATTGGAACAAGCAATTGGGTGGGACAGAGGACCGAAATGTCTGATTGTGTTTGGGATAATTTCGTGTGTCACTCACCAGGGTCACCGTAAGCAGGATGGACTGTATGAATGATATGTTGTAGATAAAGCAAAACCCAGATTGTCACTATCCTGTCTTCATTCCAGTGGCCAGCCTCAATCAACGGCCACGCTTATCATCGACCTGGCCAGGCCCGTGCTTGATTTATCGGGCTCACCAAACGTCTCAGAAATCTCCGTCACCTTGAACTGGACCGAGCATTTGCACAACGGTGCCTATCGGTCGGGTCAGCGCACAGTATCCGTTAAATATAACCCTGATGAAACATCAGTCTGCCTGACTACTACGAATGATCTGACCAAACTTGAGTGCAGCGCCAACAAATCCGACCGTGTGCGCATGCTGGCCTTGCTGATTCATGCACTGCCGTATCGAACCGGACTGAGATTTGAAGCTGCCGATTTGATGTTGGACACATTTCTCGACGCCGAAGCTGAGTCCGGATGGCGGCAGGTGTTGGAGTTCGGGCCCCATTCGTGTGTTTTGGCGTCACCGCAAAGCCGATTGCACGATGTTGCCTTGCTGGTGCAGGGTACGCCCTGGATTAGAACAGTGCATGTGCTCGCCAGGTTGGTGGTCGGTTCTTCTTTTTTTTAGCACAGTGACTACACCTTTATCAGATCATCGTGGCAAATTGTTCACATCAGGTCAACTTGACAGCGCTGTACCACGGCCATCAAGCTTGGTGATTGATTCTGCTTTTCGTCGCTTGACTTTTTGAAATTAGAGTAATTCTTTCTGTCTTAGTTCGAGATTTATAAACTGACCGTTGGTGCCACTGATTCCGACCCTCGCAAGCAAATAAAATCAAACACCCCCAGGACCAGGAGTCACGTGACCAACGTAGAGCCGACGAGCTTGGCAGTAGCATGTGGCTGCAAATCAATGTTTCAATGTCAATTCCTTCTTTTTTTGACAGGTCGCCTTGTGACCTACATTCCCTGATCGCCCATTTCACCGAACTTTATCCGGTTACGGTAATCGAAGCATCATTGGCACACGCCACTCTTGATCACGCATCGCAATCACTACGCACCCTGACTGATTCGATTCAACAGACTTTATGTGCCAGTGGAGATACTGTATCAGTCGAAGGTGCACAGGCGAGAGATATGAGCTTGAAATTATGTCGGTCGATTGCACCGAACTGTGAATTGTTTGTGATTTGAGGTTATCTGTAATTCATACGTTATGTAACCTTTCGAGTGTAAGTTTGGTGACCAGTGCTGTTCGAAGTTTTTGAATGTACAGCGGCCTTCAATTTGTTCTTTGCACGGTTTCCGAAGCATCAATTGGGTCGAAAAGGTTGTGTTGCAATAAAAACATGAATTTTGGACCGTGTCAAGTTTTTCTCTTGAAAAACAATTGATTCTGAAAATGTAAATTCCCAGATTTCGCATCATGTGCTCCAGCCAACCCCAACTTTTTGGTCACGTCGAGTATGTGTCGTGCGATGCTAATGACAATAACTGTGCATTGATTAATATTGATTTGATACGACGTTATAGCTTGTTAACATTATTTTGCGTGTCGGGGCGTGCACTTGGCAAGGCAAGTGTACGTCAGTCAGAGCACTTTGCGTCATCTCATGTATTCGTTGGTGTCCATACTTCGTGTACCACAAGGCCTTGACAACCCGCTGGGTGACATACATCTAACGAAATCGTCAGGGAACACCGGTGGTGTATGACGGCACAAACTGTAATACGTTGGACGTGATGTTAAGCGAAATGCGTTTTGAATGTTTTTTTAAGCTCAACTCTCGATACTCGAAGATCGTCAAACAATATTGTTGTTTTCATGCCAAGGATCGACCAAAGGCTGTTACTGGTGAGTGTAACTGGTGCGTCTGGATTGGAGTCGTCATTTTTATTAGTGTTGCTCCTGCCTCCAGTACGGTGATGATCTGGCTTTGCGAGTCCGAAGCAGAAAAACATGTCCCGGCCACTCCGCATGTATAGGTTCGAAATTGCCTACCTGTTTCCGACAATTTCATTTACTTACAAACTTTCATACAAGATCCGACATGACAGTGAATGACTGGATGAATGACAAAGTTCAGCAGATAACAACATCGAAAGTGCTGTTTTTCATGAGCAGCAGAAGGAAGCGCATGTGTCCTGTTTTTTGTTGCCCATGAGCTGTGCCCACTGCGTTTTGCAGCAAGATGGAACTCGTGTTGTTTGTCACGGAAGGTATGCATTATTGATGCGCTGAGTTTCATAACTTTTAAAGGTCAGCTATACCCGAGAAGTATTCGATTTAGTCCCACCGAAGAAGCCACCCTGTGGGGCTTATTTGGAATGCTTTCCGAAAAATCAATTCTGGTAGGTTATCAGAGCCAAAAGTTTTCTTCTGTCCCTCAAGGAGCGCAAGAAGTGTTGTAATGTTGCAACTCAAACTGCAGTGTTTTGTTCACAAAAAATGCATGTTTGGACAACGCGTTTTTGCACTGGTGGATGGAGGGTCACAGGGGGCTTGGCCCCTTTGATCAAAATTGTCTCTGAAGGGGCTACCAATTCGGAGAAAAGAAGAAAAAGGATCCTCTAAGTCGCAAGATTTATGCACTTCAAACAGCCAAAAATCGCGCGCTTCGCGCGTCAGACTCAGCCTCTGCGGCGGCAGCGCGCTAGTTCCTGGGGGGTGGCCCCGAGTCAATAGAGTCCCCTTTTATTCTGCAACTGTATCCCAATTGAGCCCCTTTGGAAGATTACCGAATAAGCCTCATCATGGACGCTCATTTGGGATAATTTTTGTGTCAAAATGCCAAGACACATGCATGTTTAAAATAATCCCCAGGGTCTCCTCCGGTATGCAGCCGATGCTGAGTATCTTTGAGGTGAAAGAAAACACATCGCGGTGGATAAAATAGCGAGCAGTACTCGACAATGCAAAAAGCATGGCGAAAAAAACTTCGGGCTTTAAAAAATGGGCAACGCGCGCCAATCAGTGACCGCTGTTAAACTGGTCTTGCTCTTGATGACCCTGTTCAGGAAAAAAGCCAAAAACAATCAAGAGCCTGTGTGTTATCGAAAGTAAAAGCAGGTGCCTTTTGTTCTTGCTGTTTCATCCGTGTGCCGCTGGGAAACAGGCCGCAAAGTCCGAAGTCCGCGTCACGTTCCGCTGCAGAAGGAGACTAATTGGCTCGTCAGTCCAGCACACACGCGATCAGTGTTGGAGGTGGGGGGGGGGGTTGGGGGGGGGGCCCCCCCCCCAGTACAGTAGGTATCCCCCCCTCGCCTGGTACAGTAGGTATCCCCCCGATGTTTGGCATGGTACAGTAGGTATCCCCCCCGATTTTCACCCCGGTACAGTAGGTATCCCCCCCCCATTTTGCCCCAAAAGTGCCAATTTTTGGACAAAATGGCAAAAATTAGTGCAAAATCAGTGTTACGTACCCCAAATTACCCGAAATTCGCCCGCTACGCGCGCAAATACTACGTTTTCAACCGATTCCACACATAATAAACACATAAAAAATTTTCACCCCAAAACCTAACCCCCCCCCACCCCCCCCCAAACCCCCCCCCCTAGGTACATAACCCCCCCCCCCCAGGCCATCGGCTCTGGTACAGTAGGTATCCCCCCCTCTCCGAGCGCGGTACAGTAGGTATCCCCCCCTCCAGAGTACCTCCAACACTGCACGCGATCATGTCGTCATGACCTGTCGGTCGCAAGATACTGAATTATGACTATATATCTTTACTCTGTGAAGAATTGATGAACAAGCTACAGAGATCATCTGCAAAAACAACGATATCTTGCAACATTAATACTCTGTCGCTGACAAACCGCCAAAAAAAGTTCCTTGGTTTCTTGCATCGTTGTGAACAGTTCTGGGTTGTCTGGGCAAAGCTTGGTTGCATGTGAATGCAAAAAACTCAATAGGACACGATCACGGATAGGAGCGGACCCTGGGAAGAGCCAGAGTGCGCCGCGGCGCAAAACTAATTCTCCAAATTGGGAGGTCCCATGACTAGGCCTGGGCACAATACCACTTTTGACACCCAATACCAATACCCAATACCAATACCGGCCCTGTACCAATACCCAATACCCAATACCAAATTGGGGACCCAATACCAATACCGGGCGAGACCCAATACCAATACCAATACCCAATACCAAATAAATACTACTGAAGTGCCTGGTATTGGGTTTGGTATTGGGTTGGTATTGGTATTGAGTATTGGGTATTGGGTTGGTACTGGTATTGGGTATTGGGTATTGGTCTTAGTATAGGTTTGGTATTGGGTTTTTGGTCTGGTATTGGGTTGGTATTGGGTTTGGTATTGGTTTGGTATTGGGTTTTGAGTCAGGTATTGGGTTTGGTATTGGTTTGGTATTGGGTTTTTCTGGATTAGTATTGGGTATTGGTTTTTACCCAATACCTGGGCAAACCCAATACCAATACCCAATACCAATACCAGGCCAGCTTCAATACCAATACCCAATACCCAATACCAGAATTAGATCCAATACCAATACCAAACATGGTATTGGTATTGGTATTGGGTGGTATTGGTATTGGGTATTGGGTATTGTGCCCACCCATACCCATGACAGCCTGATATTTGATTTTCTTTTATCTGAGGCAAAGATTTGGGCTTAGGCTTTAGCTCTCTATTAGACTTAGGCTTGGGACAAAGCCTGAGCCGATCCGTGCATTCTATCAAAAACGAAATTGGATTTTGGACGAGTGGGATCTCTCCCCACCAGATGTCTTGAGGTTTCGCAAAATGCTTTGTTCACTTGGGAACGTTTGCGCCTTCTGCTTATCTGATCATCAAGGTTTTCTATCCGCTCAGTGCTCGCTCTCGTTATTTAAAGAGCAGTGGTTGCTTTTTTACCCTGAGTTTATGATGAGTGATGTGTGTACTGGCGGATGGAAAAAAACCGTTTTTTTACAAAAAAACTGGGTCCATCTGGGACGTGAAAAAACTGAAAAAACCTCAGCCTCCGGGAAACATCGGTCTTTTTTCACGACATTTTCCAATTTTTGACAGAAGTTGGGAAATATTTTTGTTCAGAACAACTTTGGCCAAGCGCGGGCGATGTCATCGTGACATTTTCAACTATTTTATGTGATGCCCGATCTCACCTAGCGCATCCCATTGTCACTTCACCATAATTTACCGGTTACTTTTCCAGTATCTGTCAAAAATTGGAAAATTTAGTGAAAAAAGACCGATGTTTCCCGGAGGCTGAGGTTTTTTCGGTTTTTTTTCACGTCCCAGATGGACACGTTTTTTTTCGGTTTTTTTTCCATCCGCCAGTACGTATTTTACACGATCGTCACCAGTACCACGGCTTTCTTTGCCTTTTCGTGAGTGGAGGATTGGCCTTGGATGGTGTGAAGAAATAGCCCATCGTGATGCATTTTGGGAAAAGCTGACATGCCATCGTGATCAGAGATCGGAAACGGGCCCGGCGAAAAGTCCGGCCCGGCCCGGTGGAGGGCTGCAGGTCGGCCCGGCCCGGCCCGTTTTGGCTTGAGGTCGGCCCGGGCCGGCCCGGCCAGGTCAGCCAATTTTCAAGGGCTGAAAACTAAAAAAGTCCAAAAAGCTGAAAAAAATTCGAAAATTTTCTACAGAATACTTGTTTTCACTGGTTGGTACAGCTAAAGATCAAGAACTAGGAAATGTTATTGCGCGAAGCGCAAAAATTTTGAAAATTTTGGTTCAAAAAATGGTAATTTCGTTCGAATTTAGGCATACCGGGCCGGGCTGCTCGGCCCGGCCCGGCCCGGTCGACCAAGTCCAAAATCGCGGCCCGGCCCGGCCCGTTTCCGATCTCTGTCCGAAAAGACACGACAGACATCATCGAATTTCAATAAAAAATCGTGACTTTTTACGGTAAATTGGCCAAAATTTCTTGCGATTCAGCAGCTTAGGAGAGGACCGACTTTCATGATTTTCAGGCAGTGTAGTGGCAGGCCCATGTGTGGGAAGCAGAGGCCCCAATAGGGCCGGGTTTGGCGGGCGGGCCGGCCCGGCCCGGCCCGGCCCGGCCCGAGCCCCCAAATCTCCGGCCCGATTGCCCAAACCTCTGGTGGGAGGTACCGTAAAAACCGAAATAGAAGGGGGGCTCTATTAACTCACTGACCTCATTTTGGGGGGAGCTCTATTCTGGGGGGGCTCTATTAATTCACCGACCCGAACCTGAAAAAATTGTTCCCAGAAGGGGTACCCTGCAACAGTGTGGTTCCTGGTCCGGCGCGGCGGTAAGTGGGCACTCCTTCGGCTTCGATACTCGGGCGGGGGCGGGACCCTGTGGTTAAGGAACGATATTAAGTTATTGATGTCAGGGTTAGGCTTTCCTTAGGCCTAACCATTGTTGTCAGGCTTGGGCTTAGGCCTACACGCAATGTATTATTAGGGGTGGCTGGGGCCTAAGCCTAAGCCTTAGCCTGAAAAGAAAGCCTCAATTGTTCCACTCTTGGGAACTGGGTCCCGAGTATCGAAGGAGTGTCGGCGGTAAGTGTACCTACCCCCTTTTTCCGTGCGGCGGTTAGTGTACCTCCCTGGGGGGAAGGGGGGAAGACCCAAATCCAGGAAAAAAACACTTTTTGGGGTAGAAAATTTGACCGATTTTTGCCCCTTTTTGGAAAAAATTCTTCATAAAAAGGGTATATTGGCGACTTTTGACATCACTGATCACTGACCTAAAAATCACTCATTTTAGGCCTAAAAATGCCCATTTTAGGCCTAAAAATGCCAATTTTAGGCAAAAATTGAGGCGGTTAGTGCAGTGCTGTGGCTACTTTGGCGGGGCGGGTAGCAGTGTAGTACTTGGTCAGGGTGTTGACGATAGATAGATTGGGACCCGAAATGTGTTGACGATAGATAGATGACCCAAGTCCGAAATCTGGGGGGGGGGGTCGACCCAAACTTGTTGACGATAGATAGATGGTGGGGGGGGTCGCCAAAAATCAAGGTATAGTGTAGTGCATTAAGCAGGTAATAATGTGTAAATATTAATGAAAATGTGTATAGATGTACTAAATCCGCGCGTAGCGCGCGATTTTTGCCTATTTGTGGTGAAAAATACCGATTTTGAGCCATTTTGAGGCAAAAATGTCAATTTTGGGTTCGAAATGTGTTGACGATAGATAAGAGGGGGGGGGGAAAAAACCCCCCCCCCCCCCCCCCCCCCCGATTGTTCCCAAAATGCCTTGTTGACGATAGATAGATTTGCCCATAAGTGTTGACGATAGATAGATGAAAGGCGAAAAAGTGTTGACGATTCCACACATAATAAACACATAAAAAATTTGGGGTCACCCCAAAACCTGACCCCCCGCCGCCCCCCCCCCCCCCCCCAACCCCCCCCGTACTACCCCCCTGGCGGGTAGGGTACATAGGTGGAAAAAATCGATAAGGGGCGGGTGAAAAGGGGGTAGTGAATTGGGGGGCCCCCCCCCCCCCCCAAGCTACCCTGGGATTATAGGTGGAAAATCGGGGCGGGTAGGGGGGTCGGGGGGGGAATCCGGTTTGGGGGGGAGGGGGAAGATTTTTCGGGGCGGGTAGGGTAGGGTACAACACAAGTTTTTTCGCGTGCCTGTTTTTACGTGCTAAAAAGTACATATATCGCGCGCAGCGCGAGATTTTTTGCACTTTTTAGGGTTTTCGGTCGAAATTTGGGCATTTTTGACCGAAAAATGGGCATTTTGGGGGTAAAAATCGGGGCGGGTAGGGTCTCAGGGCGGGGCGGGTAGGGGGGTAGGGTACCAGAGCGGGGCGGGTAGGGTACCATTGGGGGCCCCCCACCCCCCCCCCCAGCCACAGCACTGGGTTAGTGTACCTGGCGAGGCGCAGTGTAGTTCCTGGGGGGAGGGGGGTCCCCCCCCGGGTACGCTATCTCCCCCTCGGGTGGTACACTATGCCCCTCCGGGTACACTATCTCCCCCAATTTTTGCCTAAAATGGCCATTTTTAGGCCTAAAATGGGTATTTTTAGGCCTAAAATGTGTGATTTTTCAGGTCAATGTTCTCAAAAGTCGCCAAAATACCCTTTTTATGAAGATTTTTTTCCAAAAAGGGGCAAAAATAGGTCAAATTTTCTGCCTCAAAAAGTGACTTTTTCCCGAATTTGGGTCTTCCCCCCCCTTCCCCCCCTCGGGGGTACTCTATCTCCCCTCCAAAAAAAACGGGGGGTCCGCTATCTCCCCCTCCGGACCAGGAACTAGACTGGCGCGGCGGTTAGTGTACTAGTGTACCTTGGTCGCGGCGGTTCGTGTACCTTGGGGGGACCCCCCTCCCCCCCAGGAACTACACTGCCCTGCAACCATCTGGATCCATCCCCAGCAATGGTGTAGCTGGGGGGGGGGAGTGGGGGTCCCCCCCCTAGGTACAGTAGGTAGGTTGCCGCCCCTCGCCTGATCCCCCAGGGTACCTTGCAACCATTTGCCTGCCACTACACTAGTCCCCCCAATGGTACCTTACCTACCTAACCCTACCCTATGCCTGCGGGCCAGAAAAAAAATTTAAAATTTAAAATTAAAAAAATCAAAAAATTTTTGAAAAAAATACCGAAAAAATTAGGCCCGGAAAAACACGTTTTTATTTTTCCGGAAATTTTTCCCAGTGGCAACTTTTGGAAAAAAACGGTGTTTTTTCCAAAAATTTCCGAGATACCGTAAAAACCTAAATACAGCCCCCCCCGCCGGAATAGAGCCCTCCCCCCGTAATACAGCCCCCAAAAAGGGGTCAGTGAATTAATAGAGCCCCCGGAATAGAGCCCCCTAACCAGAGGTCGCAATCGGGCCGGGTTTGGCCGGCCCGGCCCGGCCCGAGCCCCCAAATCTCCGGCCCGGCCCGACCCGTACCCCCAAATCTCCGGCCCGGCCCGAATTCTTGGCTCAGATTTTAACCCAATTTTTGTCATAATTTTTGCGATTTTTGAATCAATTTTTTTTGTTGAAATTTCAATGTTTTCCATGAAAAAGTCGCCAGATAGACAATACCAATGGTGTGGCTGGGGGGTCCCCCCCTAGGTACAGTAGGTAGATGACGCGCCATCCTGGTACAGTAGGTAGGTCGCCGCCCCCCGGCTGGTACAGTAGGTTGCTATTTTTGGCTCAAAATGGTATAAAATCCATATTTTTCATTCCAAATAATCGAAAAATTTTGAGGGTTTTAGAGTACATTTTCATCTAAACTTGGACATAAAAATTTTGTTCCCCCCTAGCTCGGCCGGTCGGTACAGTAGGTAGGTTGATTTCAGGCCTTTCTGGTGGTACAGTAGGTTGATTGCACGCCTGGGTAGCCACACGACTGGACAATACTGATCACTTACTTGCTGAATCCGTCAGAAATTTTAGTATTTTGGACAAAAAAAACCCCTACTTTTTCAGTAAAATAAGTCACTTCAGAAGCTTCGGGCCGGGGTGCCCGGCCCGGCCCGGCCCGACCCTCCAAATCTCCGGCCCGGCCCGGCCCGGCCCGAGCCAAAAGCCCAAAATCGCGGCCCGGCTCGGCCCGGGCCGGCCCGATTGCGACCTCTGCCCCTAACCTAAGTAACAATCCCCTGTACAGTAGTGTATTAAGGCTTGATAGTGGTGCACAGGTACATTTATGCACGTATGTTGTTCGTCCAGAGCACATAATACGCCTCTTATTGACGAATAGACCCGAACAAATGCGATTACAAGCGAAGAAAAAACATCCTTTCAAACCCCTTTTTAGGGGTTTTTGGGGGTATTTCTGGGAACAATTTTTCAGGTTCGGTTCAGTGACTTGATAGGGCCTCCGGAATAGAGCCCCCAAAATTGGGTCAGTGAATTAATGGGAGAGCCCCCCTTCTATTTAGGTTTTTACGGTATTGTCCAAGGTTGCGAGAGGATGTTGTCAAAACCAATGTAAATCGGTTCTAAACAGTTCAAAATGAGCACTTTTTAATCTCCAAGTGCATTTTTAGCCTGCTTCAGGCCATTTTCCGACGAAATTTTTTCCAAAATAGGCGTTTTTTGACCATGGGTATTCTTAAGTACTGGAAAAGTATTTGCAAAAACCCCCCTACGCGCTCCGCTCTGGTACCCTACCCGCCCCGATTTTTGCCCTCAAAATGCCCATTTTTCGGTCAAAAATGACCAAACTTCGACCCAAAACCCTTAAAAGTACAAAAAATCGCGCGCTACGCGCGATGTATGCACTTTATAGCATATAAAAATAGGCACCCAAAAAAACTTGTATTGTACCCTAACCCTACCCGCCCCGAAAAATCTTCCCCCTCCCTCCAAACCGGATCCCCCCACCAAGATTCCAGGTACACTACCCCCTACCCGCCCCGGATTTTTCCACCTATGTACCCTACCCGCCCCGCCAAAGTAGCCACAGCACTGCCGTGAAGCCTAAATACAGAGGTCGCAATCGAGCCGGGTTTGGCCGGCCCGGCCCGGCTCTATCCCCCAAATCTCCGGCCCGAGGTGGTAAAAGCCCGGCCCGGCCCTGTCCCCCGAATCTCCGGCCCGAGGTGGTCAAAGCCCGGCCCGGCCCGAATTTTTTGGGTCTGATTTTTACCCGAATTCTGTCATAATTTTTGCGTTTTTTCTCAACGCATTTTTTGCGGAAAAATGATTGCTTTTCTCCAGAGATACGGATAACTTGATTTGACATTGTCCGAGCGAGGCCGAGCAGACTTATTCATTTTAATTTTGACCGTTTTATTTTCTTCGCCGCGCACGCGTGCAAGCACCAAATAATTATGGCCAACGGAGAAGAGGTGCGCGGCCAAGTGTTCGAAGTCGGACCGCGCTACACGCAATTGGCCTACATTGGCGAGGGCGCTTATGGCATGGTCGTGTAAGTCTGACGTTCTTTATGATTTGAGCAGTTTCTGCATCTGCCCAAGCGCCAGCCAGCAGTAAGTGGTTGGCTAGGTTCGCTCAGAGTAGGGATGGATGCGCTGCACGTGAAAATTGCACCCGCTCCCTTGAGGAGGCTAGAATTTTGGTGCAAAGTGCAAATGTACATATTTTTTCCCACAAAGTTCAAAGAGCCAGGTTGGTATAATAACAGCAGCACATTTGAACGAAAAAATAGGGTTCTGTGTGTTTGATGACTAGATTTGTTTGCGGGTCGTTTCGAATAATGCTGATTGATTGCAGATCAGCATTGGACAGCGAGACGAGACAACGGGTAGCGATCAAAAAGATATCGCCGTTCGAACATCAGACATTCTGTCAGCGAACGTTGCGCGAAATCAAGATTCTCACGCGATTCAAGCACGAAAATGTATGTGGGGGTTTATTTTGCCTGGATAACAACACTTCGTGGATTTAAACAAAAAAATGTCACAGCAAAATTTTTTTGTCTTTTCAGACAATCTGAATACAGAAATAAACAAAAAAGTGTTGCAGCAAATTTTTTGTCTTTTCAGATAATCAACATACAGAATATTCTGCGTGAGCCCACCGTTGACGACATGAAAGACATGTGAGTGTGGCTGGTTGTTTTTTTTCAGTTCCTCCCCGTACCCGCTTAAAATCAAAGAACCAATTCGTTCGCAGCTACATCGTGCAATGCCTGATGGAGACGGATCTATACAAACTGCTCAAGACGCAGAAACTGTCCAACGACCACATCTGCTATTTCCTGTACCAAATCCTGCGCGGACTCAAGTACATTCATTCGGCCAATGTCTTGCACAGGGATCTGAAGCCGAGCAATCTGTTATTGAACACCACGTGCGATTTGAAGGTTTGTCGATGATTGATTGCTTTATCGTTTTATTTATACGATAATTTACTGTTTGACGTGATGGCCCGATGTTTGGTGCGCGTGCGACCAGGGCCCGGTGCACATAAATGATTGCCTCAACTTAAAATCCGTAACCTCAACGTTGGCGTTAATGTAAACGGACACGTAAAACAGAAGGATGGACAAAATTTTCTCTTTTGTGTTTGCGTTTGTACTAAGGTTAGGGTTTATGTAATTCGGCTTCTGTTGACCGGGCGCTGTTCCTGAGAATAATTTGTCAAAGCCTCCGTCTTCTTTGATTGGCTTCCTGTGTTTTCTGCAAAACAATGTTTTGAATGTTGGCCAATTCATTTCTTTGCACCGAGTAGTGTGATATCACACCGAGGACCGGTCGCTTTGCGGAGAGTATTACATTAAATTATATCAACGGCGTGTAAACGATATTCTTTAAATGTTGCAGATTTGTGATTTTGGCCTTGCGCGAGTTGCCGACCCCGATCACGATCACACCGGATTTCTAACAGAATATGTCGCCACACGGTTCGTTATTTTGAGTAGTTTTCTTGTTGTAATTAATGTAAAATACGTACAATGTAGACAGCCAATTCTGTTTTGATGCTTTTGCTTCAGTGTGACGGATATAATTTCGTAGGTACCTCTAATCCTGTTTATTCACCAAAACATCTTCCCAGGCGCGCGTTTTCGTGGCTATGCAGTGTCAAACTTGGTCATCAAATCTGTGTTTTCACAAGGCCACCATGCGTAAAGTTATTTTGAGACTTGTATCATGCGAATATGATTTCGATCTTGCCAGTTTAGCGCCGAAAATGCACCTTTCGTTGCCTTGCAGATGGTACCGAGCGCCGGAGATCATGCTGAACAGCAAAGGTTACACAAAATCGATCGATTTGTGGTCGGTGGGCTGTATTCTGGCCGAAATGATCAGCAATCGACCACTGTTCCCCGGCAAGCACTATCTCGACCAGCTGAATCTAATATTGAACGTGGTCGGCAGTCCGAACGAAGAAGACCTGCAGTGTATCGTCAACGAAAAGGTGGGGTCATTTTGCCGTCGTATTTGGATTGTGCGGCAACGTTTTTTGTCGCGCGCTGCGGTGCAGTTGCTGTGACATTGTGATCATAAAGCACACATTGGTGGGAAACATGGATTTTTTTAACCAAATTTAGTAGCTTTTGAGCTACTAAATTTTTCCGAAAAGCTGGTAAATTTTTAAATTTAATAGCCTAAAAGCTACTAAATTTTGTATTTTGGCCAAAAAAGCTAGTAAAATGGCTTTTCAGCGGCAAAAAAGCTACTAAATTTTTAATTTTACTAGCTTCTTGCTACTATCCCATTTTGAAAAAATAAACCCTGGTGGGAAACAAGCCTCTTGAATCATACGGCAGGCGCATGGCATTAAAGTTGGGGTTGGGGGTCGGTCTTGGTCACGCCCAGACAGTCAACGGAAAAACATAAAAGCTAACTGATCAAGATCAATAAAATTTTGGTCGCAATTTCATACATATCTCCATATTCACTCACATCACAACACAATTATGTGCTCGTCAATTCGTAGGCGCGCAGCTACCTCCAATCGCTGGCGCACAAGCCCCGTGTGCCCTGGTCGACCATGTTCCGTCAGGCGGATGAGCGCGCTTTGGATTTGTTGGATCGAATGTTGACCTTCAATCCGCATAAACGCATCACCGTCGAGGAAGCGCTCGCGCATCCGTACCTCGAACAGTACTACGATCCCGCCGACGAGGTTGGCTTGTGAATGGGGTTATCGGGTTTATGATTGTGATGGTTGGTGAATGTGCTGGCTGATTTGTGTTTATTGAACCGCCGAAAACGCATGCGCACTTGTGTACTTCAATATTTGGGTCAACCAGTTGTAAAGAATAGGATTTTGGCAAATGAGCTACGAATGCTCGAGATTTTTTTTTGCGAGTTGATGTTGGACAGTTGAACTTTCTGGACTGCAAACCGTTTCTGTCAGTTGTTGTCCCCCCCTCCGACATGTTTATGTCACCATCTTATGTATATTGGTCTGTATATCACGTGACATAAGTTTGGTTGCGTGCGATCGGGCACGGATTAAAGTAGTTTCTTGTCGGCGGCCCCGAGCCTGTAAAGTTCCCATGTATGAAAACGACACAAAGCGCTAAACAAATAATTGTATGCTGGCTACTTTGTCGGGCTAGTGCCGTGTTGCGTTGCGTGTGTGAGCCGATCACATTCCGGTTCCATGTCGAGCCCGGATGAAATGTTCGTCATAACATTCTGCGTGTGGATTTGTTTGATGAGTTTGTGAGCATATACTAATGTGCAGCATGCGTACAGTTGTTGTGTTATGCTTTGTTTGAGCTTCATAGTGAAACGAGGTTGCAACTGTTGCGATGCTAAACATCTACGAGAACGCATTAGCGTTTCGCAGTACTTTGAGATTAGACCACGAAGCAGGAAAAAGCTGGATTTCGTCGTTGGTAATGTTCTTATCAGAAAGATAGGTTGATGTGAAGAAATGCGGTTTGTGGCAGTCACAGTGAAAATTTTTTCCAACATGCACGTGAAACATCAGCGTGCTCGAAAAACTGATTTTTCCCTTTTTCAGCAGAAAAAAAGCGCGAAAGGGTAGGGGAGCGAAGCATAATGTGATAGCAATCTGCTCTTATAACCCATATGAACGTCTGCCAGATCCTAAACGAACAGCACACGCGCACCCCACAGAAACAAAACACAAAAAAAAGAAAAAAACAACAAGCGCAAAACCACACAAATACCTCACGTGTTATATCGGCGATGCTGGTGTGAACGCGTGAGGTATATGCTCGGAAAAGAAAAGGGAAAAGGTTTCGGGGAATTGAGATCAGACAAATAACGGGAGGGTAAATGGAAGCTCGCTTCCTTCTCATACGAATACTCTGCATGGTGATTTTGTTTTGCTTCGTCCTACATTATTATCATTCATTAATGTTCTTGATTCGTCACTGGCTGCTCTGCGCTTCTGCCTTTCTTCCTCATCCATATCTCATAAAAGGCTAGAGAGGTCTCCCACGCCCACAGCCCACACCCACACAAAAACCCACACCGAACATTAGAAAAAAGCCGACACCCGACAGTCCGAAAAAACCCGACACCCGAATCTAGTTTTTGCTTGAGCAACCCGACACCCGCCTTGCCAAAACGCTTTTTTACTCCTTCGCACATAGTATTTATCAAGCAGCTAAAACAATGCATTAGATAGACAAGTCGGCCGAGAGATCAAACAAGCAAGTCGAGTGCCAGGGTCGGAGGAGCCCGACAGCACACCCACGCTCATGTTTAGCACCTACGTTTTGCCAGGATGTTGGAAGAATATTTTACATCAACCAAATTCCGAAGACGCAGAAGTATCATTTTTTTTTTGAAAAATACAATTCAGTCACGATCCAAAAAAAGCACAAAGCAAAGCAAAAAAGTATGCAAAAAAAACAGGTCGTCATTTCCAAAAACTCGATCATCTTTTTAGCTCCTCTTCTCAAACCACATCATCGTCGCTCTCTCCCCACACCCAGCCCCACACAACAGAAACAAAACACAAAAAGCCACCAAAGCTCAAAAAAAAGTCCGAGGCGACAAAACAAAATCCGTGCCATAGCGATTCGTTCTTCACAGTCAGACGCTCTCCTTCTATAACAACATTACCAACACCATTCCACGAAAAACCTTCCAGCTTTTCTCCAAAGATCACGACCCCTGTCCCACCTCCCCTTTCACTGCTTCGTGGTCTAATCTCGAAGTACTGCCTAGTATTGCATGCTATCAACATCAATACAAATAGCAAATTATGTCTATCTAGGTGCCTGGCCCAGTACGACAAGTAGAAATGCACTAATGGTCTCTTTCGTTCTCCGAAAAAATGAAAATTCCACACAAAACGGGAAATCGCGGAAAACAAAAACACAACAAACATAAGAAACATAACACAAAGACACAAAACAATGACTCCACGAGAAACAACAATAATAAATAGCTTCGCATTACCCAAAGGCACGCGTTTTTTGTGCGCTCCCCAAAAAGTGTATTTTGACCACGAGTATAAATACGCATTTTCTTTACATGAATTCACACTTACTATACACAAACAACCGCTCACACGAGAACCGCGCCACTCTCTAAAATGAAACACCATGCAGACAACCACTTCTAACATAAAAACACAGAAGCGCAAAAAAAAAACCCTCCGTCGCGCGCCAACAACGCCCTAACACAACTGCAGACGTGTTTAGCATCGCAACAGTTGCAAGCCTCGTTTACACTATGGAAGCTCACGAACAAAGCATAACACAACAACTGTACGCATGCTGCACATTTCGTCCTATGCTCACAAACTCATCAATACAAATCCACACAGAATGGTATGAACATTTTATGCGGGAGCACTACATCACATGGAACCGGAATGATGATCGGCTCGCCCCACACGCAACGCAACACGGCCCTAGCCCGACAAAGTAGCCAGCATACAATTATTTGTTTAGCGCTTTTGTGTCGTTTTCATACATGGGAACTTTACAGGCTCGGGGCCGCCGACAAGAAACTACTTTAATCCGTGCCCGATCGCACGCAACCAAACTTATGTCACGTGATATACAGACCAATATACATAAGAGGGTGACATAAACATGTCGGAGGGGGGGAGCAACAACTGGCGGGGAAACGGTTTGCAGTCCAGAAAGTTCAACTGTCCAACATCAACTCGCAAAAAAAAAATCTCGAGCATTCGTAGCTCATTTGCCAAAATCCTATTCTTTACAACTGGTTGACCCAAATATTGAAGTACACAAGTGCGCATGCGTTTTCGGCGGTTCAATAAACACAAATCAGCCAGCACATTCACCAACCATCACAATCATAAACCCGATAACCCCATTCACAAGCCAACCTCGTCGGCGGGATCGTAGTACTGTTCGAGGTACGGATGCGCGAGCGCTTCCTCGACGGTGATGCGTTTATGCGGATTGAAGGTCAACATTCGATCCAACAAATCCAAAGCGCGCTCATCCGCCTGACGGAACATGGTCGACCAGGGCACACGGGGCTTGTGCGCCAGCGATTGGAGGTAGCTGCGCGCCTACGAATTGACGAGCACATAATTGTGTTGTGATGTGAGTGAATATGGAGATATGTATGAAATTGCGACCAAAATTTTATTGATCTTGATCAGTTAGCTTTTATGTTTTTCCGTTGACTGTCTGGGCGTGACCAAGACCGACCCCCAACCCCAACTTTAATGCCATGCGCCTGCCGTATGATTCAAGAGGCTTGTTTCCCACCAGGGTTTATTTTTTCAAAATGGGATAGTAGCAAGAAGCTAGTAAAATTAAAAATTTAGTAGCTTTTTGCCGCTGAAAAGCCATTTTACTAGCTTTTTTGGCCAAAATACAAAATTTAGTAGCTTTTAGGCTATTAAATTTAAAAATTTACCAGCTTTTCGGAAAAATTTAGTAGCTCAAAAGCTACTAAATTTGGTTAAAAAAATCCATGTTTCCCACCAATGTGTGCTTTACGATCACAATGTCACAGCAACTGCACCGCAGCGCGCGACAAAAAACGTTGCCGCACAATCCAAATACGACGGCAAAATGACCCCACCTTTTCGTTGACGATACACTGCAGGTCTTCTTCGTTCGGACTCCGACCACGTTCAATATTAGATTCAGCTGGTCGATAGGCTTGCCGGGAACAGTGGTCGATTGCTGATCATTTCGGCCAGAATACACCCACCGACCACAAATCGATCGATTTTGTGTAACCTTTGCTGTTCAGCATGATCTCCGGCGCTCGGTACCATCTGCAAGGCAACGAAAGGTGCATTTTCGGCGCTAAACTGGCAAGATCGAAATCATATTCGCATGATACAAGTCTCAAAATAACTTTACGCATGGTGGCCTTGTGAAACACAGATTTGATGACCAAGTTTGACACTGCATAGCCACGAAAACGCGCGCCTGGGAAGATGTTTTGGTGAATAAACAGGATTAGAGGTACCTACGAGAATTATATCCGTCACACTGAAGCAAAAGCATCAAAACAGAATATGGCTGTCCACATGGTTCGTTATTTTGAGCAGTTTTCTTGTTGTAATTGATGTAAATGTACAATGTAGACAGCCAATTCTGTTTTGATGCTTTTGCTTCAGTGTGACGGATATAATTTCGTAGGTACCTCTAATCCTGTTTATTCACCAAAACATCTTCCCAGGCGCGCGTTTTCGTGGCTATGCAGTGTCAAACTTGGTCATCAAATCTGTGTTTTCACAAGGCCACCATGCGTAAAGTTATTTTGAGACTTGTATCATGCGAATATGATTTCGATCTTGCCAGTTTAGCGCCGAAAATGCACCTTTCGTTGCCTTGCAGATGGTACCGAGCGCCGACATCATGCTGAACAACAAAGGTTACAAAATTGATAACGATTTGTGGTCGGTGGGCTACCGTGTGGCCGAAATGATCAGCAATCGACCACTGTTCCCCGGCAAGCACTATCTCGACCAGCTGAATCATATTTAACGTGGTCGGCAGTCCGAACGAAAAGACCTGCAGTGTATCATCAACGAAGGTGGGTCATTTGCCGTCGTATGGATTGTGCGGCAACTTTTTTCGCGCGTGCGTGCAGTTGCTGTGACATTGTGATCGTAAAGCACACAGTGGTGGGAAACATGGATTTCTTTATGAAATTTGCATTTGAGCAACTAAATTTTTCCGAAAAGCTGGTAAATTTTTAAATTTAATAGCCTAAAAGCTACTAATTTTGTATTTTGGCCAAAAAAGCTAGTAAAATGGCTTTTCAGTGGCAAAAAGCTACTAAATTTTTAATTTTACTAGCTTCTTGCTGACTATCCCATTTTGAAAAAAATAAACCCTGGTGGGAAACAAGCCTCTTGAATCATACGGCAGGCGCATGGCATTAAAGTTGGGGTTGGGGGTGGGTCTTGGTCACGTGGCCCAGACAGTCAACGGAAAATATAAAAGCTAACTGATCAAGATCAATAAAATTTTGTTCGCAATTTCATACATATCTCCATATTCACTCACATCACAACACAATTATGTGCTCGTCAATTCGTAGGCGCGCAGCTACCTCCATTCGCTGGCGCATAAGCCCCGTGTGCCCTGGTCGACCATGTTCCGTCAGGCGGATGAGCGCGCGTTGGAGTTGTTGGATCGAATGTTTACCTTCAATCCGCATAAACGCATCACCGTCGAGGAAGCGCTCGCGCATCCGTACCTCGAACAGTACTACTACCCTGCCGATGAGGTTGGCTTGTGAATGGGGTTATCGGGTTTATGATTGTGATGGTTGGTGAACGTGCTGGCTGATTTGTGTTTATTGAACCTGCTGAAAACGCATGCGCACTTGTGTACTTCAATATTTGGGTCAACCAGTTGTAAAGAATAGGATTTTGGCAAATGAGCTACGAATGCTCGAGATTTTTTTTTTGTGAGTTGATGTTGGACAGTTGAACTTTCTGGACTGCAAACCGTTTCTGTCAGTTGTTGTCCCCCCTTCTCCGACATGTTTATGTCACCAT